>JAPDSC010040964.1:10201-49117 GCA_026290005.1 Latrodectus geometricus
TATGTAGATAGATAGATAGATAAATTCTCCTTATTATTGACAGAAATATTATTATTGCTATATGAAAAATGTTGTTATTATTTAAAAAGTTTGCAGAAAAAAAGACGAAGAGTTTGATGGAAATTTCATAATTGATTTAAAATAGTATTTAAAACACACATTATTTATAAATATTATTTAAATAATTTAATAACGAATTTAATTTTATGGATGCTAAAGGAGAGAAGTGTCCAATGTTTTATTTTATAATCTAAACTTACCAAACAATATTTTGAATTTTGTAAACAACTTCAAATAAATCAGTAAATTTATGTGCTATTTTCACACACACACATTTGTACAATTAGTTAGAACACATCTATAACAATATAATGTGCTGTACTTTTTATAAATAATGTATTAAATAAATTTCCTGTATTTATTTTTAAAAAAATGCTGAATGTAAACTGAAATTACATTTTACATTGAAAATAGTTATTTTTCGGATAAACTACTGTCAATTTAATTTGTTGTAATGAGATAATCGTTAAGCACTGTCAGCTTGAATTATTATTTCTGTAGTATAACAAACACATATAATTGGTTCACTATATAAAGATCTTGCTGTTGCATAATCATAACTTTTGCTTTTTAGTGAAAAGTGCTTGGTGCATCAATCTTTAAAATGTCGATAGCAACAAAGCAATTGTATAACTCTGATGATAATAACAAACTACACATTTCTTTGAAAGAACAGTGTACTATGGTAATGACTAATATGGGTATGAATATCATGGCTATCTCTCGCTCTCACCAAGTTTTTTAAATTCAACACCTATCCGCTTTCACACTTTGTTACCTGGAAAGGAAATTACAGCTTTATTTCGATTATCAAATATCTTTATTATTAAAATGATTTTAACTTTAACGAAACATTTTCCTATTCTCTTACAATATCTTCCCTAAAAGGAAAACTTATATATTTGCAATATATTTTGAATTAGCCTTTCAATATATCATTAAATATTTGAAATATTTTGACTGAAAAAAAAGGGAGTTAAGAAAGAATAAACTATTTGACCTAATCCACCAAACTGTTTTTAAAATAGGGATGACACAAACGGTAGCATCTTTTTCATGTAGATTCTCACAAAACGCAAATATTTCATGAAATACCGACAAATAATAGTTGGAGAGGACTCTACCCGAATTCCTCCCATTTTTGCGAATTCACCTGGGGTAATAATGCACGCTCTATCACGTCCTCTTTATTGCTTTATCCAAGTTTGTATATTAAAACTCTGTTCTCTATTTATATATTGTGATCCAGCTGAATAGTGGGTGACCACTTCATTTTACTTCTCAAGAATGTATTAAAAGCAATACTCCTCCGGTGCAATGTTTTCTTTCTCCTTTCGGCGGACAAGCATTCCTCTGTGCCCACAACAAAAACGAATTCATATTTTCCTCCTCCAAATTTGCCAGCTGTCACAAAGAAACACTCCACGGAGTATTCTCGGGTTTTTTTTTTTCTTCTTTGTGGTGTATTTTTTTAAGTTCAACACATACGTGTGGTATTGCGAGGCAGGGGACTTATATCTACATTATTTCCGTCACAAAACGACTTTTTGGTCGAAATCTAGACTCCCAACTGTGCTTCTGCCATCTCCATAACCGATCTTGCTCCACCCCCTTGGTGATGAGGGGAGGGGAAGTGAAATCATACCCCACCCCATATTTTTTCCTTTCCAGTCGATCATGAAATTCGCGGATGGATCTTCCCAACAAAGACCCTGCATGGAACAATACTCTTGCCTCGGAGACATGATATAAGTTTTTCAAGGGACCATGCTGGGAATTTTCCCACCAATTTCTCAGAAAGATGCAAAATTGCGATTTCGATGGACGAAACGTTGTGTTTCCCTCTCGAGAATTGACACCTCGAATATTGAGTGGATTTCTTCTGAGGGGACGAGAAACAATTCCGAAGAATTGATGAATGAATGCCTTGTGCCACAAAATGTTAAGAAGAGATAGCAACTTGGTAGGTCTCTGATAATCATGGGAGGTTGGCAAAGAACAAGATAGTGTAATGATTAGTTTGCATTATTGAGGAAGTGATTGAACACCAGGTATGGTGTTCAACCGCAGAAAGAAGTCAACGTTATTGAGACATTCGATATATATGGCATTGTGAGGGAGTAGCTTCTGTAAAAGGTTGCCAATTTTAACTTCGAGAATAAAGTTTCGAACCCTTTATACATCTTCATCTGTCTTCCTTCTTCTCTTCTTATTGACACAAGTTAACAAAGAAACACCCCACCTGTACCAGACTCTAACCTCCGATTATACAGCCTTTTCAGTAGCACTTTCTTTTAGTAATGCCGACTATTTGCTTTGCATTTAGTAAGACTCATGCAGATGCACCAGAAAGTAAAAAATGAAAAAGAATTAAATAAAAAAATTTAATACTGAGTTTCCCGTTTTACAGTAATGAATTATACTCAAATGAATTGAAAGGCAAATCTATATATCAAATTTGATCACATTTAAAAATATTGTTTAATTAAATTTCATTTGAAAAAAAGTCACTTTGAACTTATTTGAAAGATATATAATTATTTAAAGCTTCTCTAGCGTCCTCAGAAAATATCTTCAAAAGTTCTTAAAAAAGATCTTAAAATATGTAGCGTGAAGTTACACCAGCATTTTTAAATTTCTTAAAAATGTAAAAATCTCAGATTAATTTACCATTTCTGTTTAATAAAATTTTCTGCGTTAGTTTCTATTTTAACATTTCATATGTTTTGCTATATTTAACATACATCAAAAATTAACCCATCAGTTGTTAACATCTTTACATTTTAAATAATATTAACTGTGAAAATTTAAATTCTAAATATAATTAAGTTTTATAATTGTTAAGAAAAAGCAATTTTTAATCAAACTTCATAAGTTCATAAATAGGGTTATTAATATTATTATTTAAATAATCAAAGTGGCTCATAAATCATGTTCTGTTCTAATCTTTATTTCATTAAAATTTAATTAACTTTTAAGAAATTTGTTATATAATTCTGTATTAGACCTTAACCATTATTGAGTGATATAGTTGCTTTATTTCTCAAATGTTCTCTAAAAATATCATTCTTTCAAAATAAAATATTTTTGTGACATCAAATACATTTACATGAATGTATAGTTTAATTGCAGGCACAAAAATAAACAGCTTTTTGGGAAGTTTATTTACTTTTCTTACAGCCACCATAATACTTGGGAAACTCATATTGTGTCATTGCAAAGTATATCCCATTGAATAATTTGAATTCATCTTTATTTGAATATTAAAAAAACTAAATGACATAATCTTACGAAACACATTATTTTCATCAAAATCAGTACTTAATATTTAGTTCTGAATGACATTTCTAAGTTCTTAAAGTGTGAGAAAATGAAAACAAAAAATTTTTTTGAAAATAAATAAATAACAATTTGTATCAAAATGTAATAATTGATACGGCTTCTCATTCGTGATGCCAATCGTTGCTGTTGGTGAAACTTTGGAAAAAAAATGTCTTTCAAAAATAAGAATAAAAAATTTTTGGTATCCACACTCAAAAAAATAAACACAGGAATAATACGTTAGATAAAATTCCGTTTCCAGTTTTAAATTGCAATTCAGTGCCACCATTAAGTGAAATTCTCTAATTTAAGTATATGAGAAGGAAAAGTACTATAAAATTTTCTTTCCTATGACCAAACATTTATAGAAATCTATGGATGAAAAAAGATCTAAATAACCTAAAAAATTATGCTTGAAAATATCGAAATCTGTGAGATTCCTACCATGATCTTAAGGAATTATACTAGACATTTAAAACTAAGCTTGTAAAATTAAATATTATCATTTACACAGATGGTGAAAATAAACGAAAAGCATTTTGATTTAGCTACTTTTTCTTCAAAAAGACAATGGGGTATTATCAACGCATTCACTTAATTTAAAAAAAAAAAAAAATAAAGAAAAGAATTTGTTTACTTAATTTTTTTAACAGTGCTTAGTGGACAATTTGACTGCTTAAGACTATTAAAAGGTTTTTAAAATTCATCACTGATTGTTGACTTCTGAAAGGACTTTTCATAGGTATTTTGGTGACGTAACAGAGGAAGTAGGAAAACTCCCAAGCACACACCTCGATAAATATGCATGCTGAAGAGAAATGAGATACCTATTTTGCATTGTTCTAAAACAATTAAGAGTGGACATGGGCTCTTCTATTGCAAGAGGAAAGGACTTTATAGCCTGTAAACTTTTTATAAAAATTTCTGCGCTTGCAGAATACTTTAAAACTATTTAACCCATTAACATTATTTATTAATGCTTATTTGTGAAAAAGTGAAGCTTTGTGAAAAAAGCTTCTCTTACACAAAATAAATTGATCATTTCGAAATTTTGAACTAGAATTTTTATAGCGGGTATAAAAGAAATAAATATATTTAAAATTTTTTTGACTATTGATATTATCAATATTGATTTTCTTATGAATAAATTGATATTTAGAATGGATATTAGAATATCTTATTCTTTTTAAACAAAGCATGCTATAGCTGTTATTGCTATATTATACATGTATGGCATCCTAATCAACTGAGAACTTGGTTAGATTCTTGCAACTTCAAATATGATTAGATTGTCTGAATTAGAGCAACAGGTTGGTTGAATGAGATACTAGACTCCATCTTAATACTTAACACCAAATATACAAAAGTAGTCTCAGAAAATAATGTGCAAACAGGTAATATGAAATTTATGAAAAATGAAGATACTCGAATGCTAAGAAGTAACGTTTGAATGATTAAGCCACAGACCCGAACTGCACCAGTGTCATCATTCGGAACTAATTGAAGGAGCTTAGGAATAACTACTGGAGTAAACAATCGAATCTCTGCCACTGTCGAACATGTTTCTTTCTCTTTTTTTAATACTTGTGATACTTTTCATCATCTCATATTAATTAACTAAGGAATATTCCCCCCTTATAATGACTTTCAAGACAAAAAATTTTCAGTCATTTATAGCATAATCAAAGTCATCAAGCTTGATGCTGCGTGTGTGGTTGTATTATTCATTATATTTTCCCGCAAATTGTGCGTGTCACTTAGTCTTTACAGATGAATTTCGCTTCGACCTTAGTAATCAACTTGGTATGCGGGTTAACCACAGGGTTGATGGTTACTCTTTTTATCTAAGGCATACAACATAATAATATTTCATGTTGACTCAGTGAAGTGTTATCATTTATGACAGCCGATTACTCCCCATCATTCCTCTTCATACTCTAATCACGTGTGATATCTTGAAGTTTGTGGAGCTATCATCATTGACATGCTATTTTGGAATTGTTTCCCACTGAGATAAGACCACTTAGTCACATTATTTTTGATATGCATGTTACATTATCGGTACTCTTCCACGGTTTGAGAATTCACTTGGTTTTTTGCAATCGATTCTATAAGGAATGACTAAGAGATACACGTAGTGGACAATTGTGATCTATCAAAATGTCCTGTGAGATTAGAATTTTGTACTACTTTGGTGGTCGTATAGAGAAAGCAACTATATATATATATATATATAGATATATATATAAGATTGAACATATAACCTATACAAAAAGTTAAATTTAAAAGATGAATCAGTTTAAATGAATATAAATGAAGCACCAACATGGCCAGCTTCAACAGGGGGTGTTGACCACATTGATACAAAAATATGGCTTTTCTGCAATGGCTGAAGACTAACGTCTAAATCTAACCATAACACCCCAAAGCTCATACCGAAGTTTTAAATCCAAGAAATAATACAAAAAAAAAAGAATTAAAGTTTCCATAAATATCAAACTTCAAACAAGTATAAAAAGCAAAAAATAAAAAACAAAATCAACGTTGCCAATACGATATACCAAACTGCAAACAAATGCATAAATTGAAAGACTAAATTAATTATAATAAAATAATTAAAAGACATTGGCATTTCAAACCAAGAGCTTCAAGGCTAATTATATATATATATGTATATATATATTCAGTGTGAATGGTACTGAAGATAATTTTTTTATATTAGGTTACATGCATATTTAATGAAAAAAATTAATTATTCTTCTCTCGTCTAATTATCTAATATTAATTATCGTCAAATTAATTATCTAATAATCTCGACATAATTTACGTTCAATATATGAAGTCTTAAGACTGATAAGATTAGGTTCTTAAATAAATGTATTTTTATATTTTCATTGTTTAATAAATATAGTAGATATAATTGTTTTTTTGTATAAAATCCCTTAGAATATTTCATTTTATTATTTTTTACAGGGAATTTTAACTGTAGCTCCGCTAATAATATAAATTATAGTTCATTTAATAATATAAAATATAGTTCTGATAATTTCCGGGACAATTCCTTTTAAAATTTTATAAAAAATACTTTAATTTGTATATTATTAATACTTTAATTGGTTTATTGTGATGTTCTTATGTGTATGTTATTTCCCAAATTTTATTAAGTTTAATATTCTTGTTTCCTCAAAATTAAACAATTTTTTGTTTTAGTTACAATTTTTCCATTATTGTAATTACCTTTTTGATTTCCTATTTTTTTATTTATCACTCACTTAGTGTTTATAATAATTGCATGTAATAGATCGTATTATTTTGTAAATATTCTTAATTATAAGGTTTTTATAGTTAAACAGTAAAATAAGTATAAAATTATATCTTTATTGTATTATAAGATGAAAAACTTTAACTTTTATTTTTATGAAACTTTTGTTTGCATTGTGACATAGCCTCCGTGGCGCAATCGGCTAGCGCGTTCGGCTGTTAACCGAAAGGTTGGTGGTTCGAGCCCACCCGGGGGCGAATGTTTTCTGTTTTTTCTACTTTAATGATTAAATGAATAAAAAAATAAGAAAAAAACAGTTCTTTGATAAGACTTTTTATAAACAGAAATAGGATATTGCGAAATTTTATAAAATTTCTTATTATATAAAGTTCGGGTTGAAATCTCAAAAATATTTTTGTTTGAAAAACTTTTTTTCAAATTTCACAAATTTTATTAAAAAAATGAAAGATAGGAATAAGTGTTGAAAATTGTTTTTAATCAGAAAAATTATTAAAAATTAATATCTAATGTGTGTAAACTCATTGATTTATTTATTATAAGAGTTTTCAGCACAAAAGGCTTATTAAAATCTTCCCCATATTTTTTACTTTTAAAATTATTTTGAGTATTTTGATATAAAAAAAACTATTCATTATGTATTTTTAAATTAATAGAAGGCTTTTAGATTAAAAAAAATATTAACAATTTTTACTTGTGCAATGATCTATGGCAAATATTAATTAAAATGTTAAGTATGGAAGTAAATAGTTATTGATTTTGAAAAAAATGCTATTAATATTTTTTATGATTAAAAAAATAATAAAATACTGAAAAATTATGCTCAAAATTAACTTCTAATTAGAGTCTGAAATTTTTTTAAATATTACCTTTTTGTTGTACTTAATGCTAATTTGCCTTATAATTAATTTATAATTTTATAGATATGAAAATTAAAAAATACGCTTATGATTTCTATAGAGATTGCAACATAATTTGATAGAATTCAGAAGAAATGTAATTTCTCATAGGAATTAATTATAAACTGTTAAATTTTAAGTGCACAATTTTTTTGTCATTTATGTAAATAAAATTACATAATCTAAGAAGAAAAAAAATTGAATTATGAGAGAAAATGTTGAATTTTTGTAATTTTATTTTATAAAATTTATGTCACACACACATATGAAGTGACATGAATAATTATTTTTTAAAATTAAATTATTCATGTTATCTCATTTTATATAGTAAAAATATAAAAAATAATTGTTTTTGCTTTTATTTTGGCGTAAAATTACTTAACTTTAAGCGTAATATGAATAAAAATGATAATGAATACAGTTGTGAAATAATGAAATAATGTAGAAGTTCCTTGGCAATTAAGAATCTGATAAAGTGTAGCTTTTATAAAATAAATATCATTTATAATTTTAAAAATAACTAGCTTGAAAATGTAGGTGCATTCCTGTAACAATTCCGAAGGAATTTTTGTCGCTTTTTGATTAGTATATATTTTTATACTTAATTTTACTTATTTCTTTATTTAGGAGTGTAGTCAAAACTAATCACTTTTTTTGTTAACAGTGCTCAAGATGATGATGAAAGGAAGTATTAATTTGAAACCCAATTAGAAACAAAAGTAACAAGCTCCCTGATGTACTTAATTTTACCAAAAATTCGATAAAGCAAGCTGAAACGCAATGTTTAGTTTACGCAATGTTTAGTGCCAAGTTTAGATTATAATTAATGGTCTGTAAACGGATTCTTCGGATTTTCTTTTGCGTGGTTGACGAATTATAAAATACGTTCCGCGGACCAACAGGCAGAAGTCCAACCTTCTCAGAGGCTCTGGCAGCTTTTTTCTTCCATGGGGTTGCAATATTGTTATCTAGTCTTAAAGCTACTTAGTATGGAACAGCCAAAGCGGCGGGTCCTGAAGTCCAGGGACTCGTCGAGAAATTAGAGATGCGAACAATTAATATGTGCTTTAACTTTTCAGGATATATTTCAGTCTATACCACGAAAGTTATTAATGTAACCAGAGTTGTCTTGGACACTTTTGGATTAATTTGATCCTATGGTACAACCTTACTAAACAAGACAACAACCTAAGAATATTTTAACCAATCGTTAGGCTTTTCTACTCTTTTCTTCTCTTGATAAAAAGTCCTCTCTGATCAGTATCAGCCAAATTTGACTATCAAAATCTAGCTTTCTAGTGAAATTATATTTTCAGAACATAAATAACTAATGTTTGATTAAACTACATTTAACGATTTTAGGGGTAGCACGAATTTCGTGAGATTTATCTTAAGGTTGTATATGGGACAATCTATGAAGTTGTGAATTTTTTTTTATTCAAATCATCTTTTTATGTTACAAGTATCTAAATATTAGGAACTGTTCATAGAAGGAATATAATTCAAACGAATGTAATACTGAACAAATTTCTCTTTGCTCGGTATGATAGACACATATATCAAGTACATGATTATTTAGTGATATACATGTTTACCATCTTCAAACCGCAAATCAATTTCAATGCTATAAGTATAACATGCAGAATTAGATCAAGATAAGCAACGAATGACCATACACATTGCTTAAGCGATAAACATTTGCAAGAAAATATAAGATCAATGATACTGTTTTTGGGATAATTCTTGAATATATACGTCTAGATCAATGAATAAAAAATGATTTGTTCCGCACTCATGTTTTCTAACTTTTCTAAAATACTTTTTCAACCTTTTATGCTTTTTTTACACAATGCAAAAAGTTCAAAAATCAAATAATTTTTGGGGTTGAGTTGAAGTGCCTCTTCTGCAAAGTATTTTTTCGCGGATTTTTTTTTATGCTGATTTCCAATGCAAAAAAGCTCTTACTCACCATCTGCAAATGATATAAGAACGTACTTGAAAAATCCTCTCATCTTTGAAATGATTTTAAAGTGGGGCATTGAAGCAAGTAGAGCGAGAGAAGATGTCTAATACAAAAATGACTTTCATATAGGAAAATAGATAAATTTATGTGTAGAAAAGCTTTATTCAGCTCGTTCCCGAAAACATCCAGTAAAGAAAACGATAAAAAAATTTTTATTCAAAAAAATCTATGTAAAGAAACTTTAATTCAATACATTTTAGAATTTGCAGAGTTTACTATAACTCTGTTCACTTTTAATATAGTATTTAAACAAGTAAAGATGAATTCAATTGCTTGGAAAATCCAGAAAACGACAATTAAATTAATATTAAAATTTACTTATAAATACTTGACTTAGAACTAGTTTTTATTTTGATTTTGCTTCTAAATATTTGTTTTTAATTAAAAAACCTGAATGTGTTTGATTATGTATATTGAAAAGATACTTAAAGAGTGTATTCGGAATTTTTATAATCCTACCTTGAGTTAAATTAAAAAGCTAACACATTCCTCTCTCTTTCACTAAACTTAAAAATATTTGTATCTATTAAATGTTTTTTTTAAGAAGCACTTTTTTTAACTACCAATAAACTTTTTTTTAAATTTTTCAGGTGAAAAATTTAATTTCCTCAGTTTACAACTTAAAATTTAAAAAAATAAAGAAATTAATATTAAAAATGAATAACAGAGTTTTCCAAGATTTGTAAAATGTTGGCATTCTTCTGCTTTTTTAAATGTTTTATTCAGTAAAGGATGTTTCTTGCTTTCATTTTTAAGGAAAATTGTTGAAGTGATTTTTTTTTCCAATAGATATTTTGTTTCATTAAAATTTTTCAAGTGCTTAGGAGAGGAAATTCATATACAAATTACTAAAGTGGGTTTTTAAGCAATGAATGTTCATGAAAAAATTTCAATTTATTATTAAAAATTTATTATTTTAATTTTGATTAACGCAGTTTGAATTCAGTCTTGATTAACACTGTTTGAATTTCGGAATTACAAATAATCTCCTCCGGTTTTATCTTTTCTGTTATTTTTCAATTCGGTTTGTAAATTATTTAATCATCTGAACTCTTATGAAAAAAAGCCCAATTTATAAATAAATAAAACTATGAAGCATTTTATTTTGGAGAATAT
Source organism: Latrodectus geometricus (assembly GCA_026290005.1). NCBI lineage: Eukaryota > Metazoa > Arthropoda > Arachnida > Araneae > Theridiidae > Latrodectus > Latrodectus geometricus. The sequence continues at coordinate 20,901 of JAPDSC010040964.1, forward strand.
CTAAAACTATTGAGTTTTTCTTTTGAATATTTTGTTATAATTTTAATAAAATATTATTTTTTGTAATATTCAATAACTTTGCGGAAAAAAATAATTAAAAATGCATAATTTATAATTAAAATGACTATTTTTAATCCTATATTTTATTTTATTTAACATATATCCTTTATTTGCTTGTGATTTTATTTTTCTTTTAGTATCCTATTTATTTTTCTAATGATGTTTATAACTTTTAACTAAAAAAAAATTAAAAATACGCATGCAAATTTTTCGTTTTAATGAATGTAAGTTTATCTGCAATACAATCTTCAATTGATTTTGTACAATAAGTCATAATTTTTAGAAATGTGTTTTTATTAAATGTTTTGAAAGTAAATTGTTTAACAGATCTTTTGCATACTCTTTTCAGATAATTTTTAACTACGTCATAACAAAAGAGAAATAAATTCTTTTTTTTTTCTATTTGATAACTAACGCAGCATTTTTTGTCTTTATCTAATTTTCACATTTTTATTCTCTTTTTAGAAAGAGATTCTAATCCCTTCCCTGAAATGTAATTTTATTTGAAGTAATCTTAAAAATTTACTTCCTACTTCAAAATTTTTGAATAGCGAAATACGCAGGTTTCAATTTTTGTTGCCAAATTGTATTTTCATAAGATTATCTACACTATCTTGTTGAAAATTGATATAGAAATTAATATTTTTGCAGTAAGCACTTAAATATCTCAAATCAAACGTAGCACCAAGGTTTCTGAAATTGATCTATGAAATAAAAAACATTACAATTGTTTATTTTTCAAACTATAAATATTGATATAATTTTATTTTTAAGAAGTCTATTATTTTGTAATTATACTTGTATTGAAAAGAGTTACTGAAATAAAAATAATTTTCCTTAAAAGAATATGAGCAATAAAATATTTGGTGTATCCAATCAATCAAGGCACAAAATCTCTTACTTTTTAGGAAGAAATGAGAAACCGATTCAAATATAGAATCAAGTAAGTTGAGCTCAATACAATATAAATGCAAAAATCGATGTGATATGCGCTATTTTCAAATTAACTTTCAGTTGTTAAGAATTTAGCATAATTATTTTTAAATTTGCACGTTTTTAATCAAAAACAATCATTTCTAATTAAAAGAAAATAATATTCAAATTTAGTTGCAACGTACGTAAATTTAGAATCTCATAAAAAGAACTAATTTGAAAAAAAGAAATTTTTCTTGTAAATTTAATTTTTTCAGGTGTTTAAGCATTTTATCCCTTGTGTTTATAGCTTAAAATTCAATTCCTTTATTCGTACTGTTTTCAACACATAGCACATAAATAATTCCAACGACATTGAAGGAAATTATAATTAATATTTTATTGAGAAATATAATATATTATTAATAATTATTATAAACAGGAATCATAAAAATTATAGATTTTCTTATCAACTGTATGTAAATTAGCAAAAAAATTTATCAAACTTAAAACTATTAGCAGTAAAAATTAAATCAACAAAAAAATATTAAATTTGCATTAAAATATTTATTAAAGTAGCGAAATGCTAAATTTAATATTTTAATTAATAAACAGTCCGTCAGGTCAAAAATCAAATGAACATGTTGTAAATCACTGAACAGAAATGAACTGCTCACTGTCAGACTACCGGGTATTATTGTGTATTATAAACAAAGTAACTTTTCATTGTGATTCTTTTCCTTTTTGCCAAGAACCACAGGACGTCTTTGTTAAATATTTGTGCTTTGCTTGACTAATGATGCTTATTCTTTCCACTCCCAGGAGTATGCAAAATCATGTCCCAAATTTATTCATCTTTTTTCCGCAGTTGCACATTTACCTTGGACTACAGGATTGGTTCAGACGATTCAGTAGAAGAGTTCTGCGATGTTATCTATGGCCAATTATAGGATACTATCATAGCAACTATTCTCAGAATAATTAGGTACTGCAATTATTTGCCGTATATCCGTTTCCCATATATTTGGATAGTTATTAATAAATTTCTATCACTAAATGTCTATGGAACAAAACAGATCAATATTCTTAGCTTTGTCTGAAAAATTGGCGATACAGTGAAAAACTTGGCGTTCATTTGGATTGCTTTGAATTTGAAATCGGTCTCTCTCTCTCTCTTTTTAAGTGGATAATATTTGATTTTTGAAGTAAAACAAAATTTTTATTTATTCACTAAAATAATTTATTTTAGATCTTTTAAATGATTAGTAATATGTAACCATTTAAGCAATTAAATTTCAAATCTTAAAAGAGCAAATATGCACATTATTTTATACATTTTAAATATTCGGGAATTCTGAACTTGGTAGAAGAAAAGTGATTCCTATATTTCTTAACATTTTTTTTAAAAAATTCTTTTTAAACAATACAAAATTCTTAAAAAATTTCTGCTATGTGTATTTGATTTAAATTGATTCATCATAATTATATAATTATACTTCGAAAGTACAATATTAAAATCCCTGAATATTCAACACAATACTTTAGTTAGGAACAGTTGTTTCGTATAGATTTAATAAAGAGATTTTTTCAATTACAACGATATTATGCGTAAACTTCTGAAGATTCTGTAATAAATTACTGGAGATGTATGCATATTTTTCAGATCTTTTCACTCAAAAAAAGGCAGACTCCTTTTTTATAGAAAAGATCTGAAAATTATGTATACATCCCATAATTTTTAATTGAGAAAATATCTGTATAACATAATATGAAGAAAATATTCCAAAGGAAAAAACATTTATCGCCCTTTTTTTTCACGTTTTGGCATACAAATACGAAACATGGCAACCCTATTTTCCAGGTAAGGTTTAATAAGAGGCGGTTCTGGATGGCGAATTTTTCTCAGACAGACAAATAAGGCGGGGTTAGCGCAAAATCTTTCAGGTATGAGACGTGGGAGGTTTATTATTTCACGTAATGCGAGTCACTAGGAAGCCTTCTCTCTCCTCCCATTCCCATTCTCTTTCCTCCCCCAACATTCTCAATGACACGGGAGAAATAATAATTTTTTTCCACCAGGAATACTTCGAGAGGATTTGTTGCCAAACAAGAAGGATTAAGGTCACAGGCAAATTTCGTTCTTTTAAACTGACCATTTGATTTAAAAAATTAAAAATGATATTGCAGTAATTAACTTAATAAAAAGTAAAGATACAGAGGGTATTAACACATTTTTAGAACGATTTTGGGGCCGTTTAATTAATGTTTTTTAAAATGTAATTTTTTTAAATGTTCTATCTGATAATCTTTTTTCTGAATTATAAGTCTGCATCATGATTTCAATAATAAAAGTGTTTTTCGTAAAATTTCCAGGGGTATTGCTTTCCACTACTTTCCAGAGTCCATTTATAGTGGTGGGTTTGCATTTAGAAAGAGCTGTTTTAACAGACCAAAGGAATAATAGTCCATAAGTGAAATGGCAAGGGACTTCGCAGGAATATGTTGAAAAGATATATACAATACCTGTATTAGTCTTCCTTTTTCCAAGGAATGCAGTGGTAGTTTTCGAAGCATGACTTGTAGCTTTGTCTTGATAAAGTTTCACTCTTTGAAAGTCATTGGGATGAAGAAGTGGAATTTCTTCTGTAAATATTGGACGTAAAACCTTCTCCTGATAGTATGATGAGTTGATTTTAACATTTTTTTCTACTCTTCTAATTTTTTATTTCCCACTGCAGAAGAAACTTGCAACAATCATAAACCCCTTACTTAAACATTCTTTACATTGACAAAACAAGGTTTGTACATTTTTTCTCCTCGTTTCCCATGGTAAATAAACCTTTTTTGGTTGCAGCCATTTAGGTAAACCCATGCTTCATCAAGGGTCTCATATTTCCATTTATCTCCTGCTAAATGGTTTTCATACAGGATTCTACAAAATGTTTTGCATTGAGCCGCATGTCTCCGCAAAAGTTGGCGAACATTACGTTTTTTAGCTTTTTTAAGTTGTAAATCTTGATTTATTATTTTACTTATTGTTGCTACAGATGTATCTAAAGGCTTTGCAACTAATTTCTGTGTTGGCAGATTTTCTCTTGCTAACAACGATTTCACTTTTGAAACATTTGAAACTGTACGTACCTTTTTCGAATATTCGTTTGGAGTCTTCTTTCCATGTAGAAACAATGATTGACGGTGTTTGCCTGTCCGATTAATAATGTTGCTTATTACATTTAGAATAAGCAACATTATTAATCGGACAGGCAAATTTTAATTACATTTAGAAATTTTAATACCATGTATTTCATAATGTTTCTGAATTCTGGAATAAGATTCTTTCTCTTCGGAAAGTGCAAAAACATATCCTTAAATCCATAACTTGTTCACATGCGACATTTTGAAAGAAGAATAAATTTAAAAGTAGCAGCTGATGTTTCTCATTTCAAATAATAAGCTGTTGCCAAAAACTTTTATTCTAAAACATTTATTTTTTTTTAAATTCGTTACCGAAATCTTTCTAAAAATGTGTTAATATCCTTAGTATTCCAGCAAAATAATCTTTTGAATACATAAATAATAGCATTATACTCTTTTATTCAGGAATTAAAAAGTCTGATAAATTTAAATTGAAAACACTGTTATCCATATATACTAGCTATATAAGAAACTATTTTTAAATTTTCTCATCTTAATAACAAATTTATAGTAAAAACAGGTATAGATGAACTTTAGAAAGGGTTTCGTTTGAAAATTTCTATGAAATTAATTACAGGCATGAGTTTTACACCCATAACAAAAAGTAATTTTCTCCCCAAAATCTTCAGAGAGGATAGCAATTATTTTTCCTAAATAAAAATAGATGATTTAAGTATTATGGAAAGCATTAAATAATTATTTGTGACATATGCCACCTGATGAAAATTCTTGAATCATTTTAAGTAATATCAGAAAATCTAAAGATTTTGCTGTAAATAACTCTACAACTGTAGTATTTGCAGAAATTTCTGAACTTAAATTTAATTCCGAGCTGTTTGGTGGTGATTATATTTAGCATAGTTGATGTAATTCTTTGTATAAATAGTATTTATAAAGTATTATAACATTTAAAATTATGTTTATTCACTTGTTCATGGAAACATTTTTTTAAATATATCCACCTTAGATTATTTAACCCTTCTTTGCATGATTTTTTCTTTATTGGTGAAATAAATCAAGTTGATATAATTCCTGTTCAAAATTAAAGGGAAAATGGTTAAAAAATCTTAGTATATATTTATAGTATAAATTTAGCAAAAAACAATATGCTAAAAATTTCCATCATCATCCAAAGTTAGATCATTAGCTTAGTACTAAATAGAAATAAAAGAGGAAAATAACAGAAACACGTGTTACAAACCTTTCTTCCACTCATTTTCAATTTTTTAGCAATAGAAACTCTAATATAACAAAACAAAATTATAAACGGAATCATACGTTTATTGCAACTACAACAAACAGCGGAATGAGACAACTTTAAGCTCGTTTCACTGATAATGACACTTGTTTGTTTTTGACAGCTATGTTTCTTTTTATGAAATGGACATTAAAAAGGTATCCAAACACGATCAACTTAAAGTGAACTTGTTCTTTTATATGGGCATTATAGGTTATGATGGAAATTTCCACCATTATACAAAGAAGGGTTAAAACTAGTTTAAGTGATGTATAAACTAAAAGACTGCTATGGAAACTGCTTAAAAAGTTAAATAAAGAAAAGTGGGCACACGAATTGTAAAAATATAAATTAACAGTGGAATTTTATAATTTCATTTTTTACAAAACAATCTTTATTTGTTAAAATGAACTATTCTTACTCTATCTTACTATTGCATAAACCAAGAAAAGGAAGTAAACATTTTAGTCATAAATTCAATATATAATTGATATTTGCTGTGAAACAACTGTGAAGGAAATGCAATAATTTTAAAAGAGCACAATCTTATCATTTGATTTACTCAAATTCTAAATTTATTAAGTTGATTTAAAAGTTAAGCCTCTCCCCTAAAGGATTCAAATTAAATTTAAATCTTGTAGAAAACATTTGTTTGCGTTGTTTTAATTCTTTTATCTTAAAGTAAAATCTCTTTCTGAAGCAACCGATTTAATAAAAATTATTACTTTGATCGGAAATATATGTTGAAACCACTTGTGTCAATTAATAGCTTAATGAGATGTGGGTGTTAAATTATTTTAATTCTTAAATCTTGTTTTAACATTAAAAAAGCATATCTATTTAGAGAGAGAGAGATTACACAAATTTATTGCACATTTTAAAACAATTTGTTCCATTAATTTTATTCTTAAAATTATATTAATTGTAATCATCAAAGTAAATGGATATAAGAAATAAATAAAGAAGTGTTTTTATATCATTCAATAAAATTACTACGCAAAGCTTTTGAAATAAAATTAGACAAGCAATTTATAGAGAAATATTTCCATTTTCAAAAATGTAAGAAAGTAACACAGTTCAACTTACATAAATTTTTCGAATAACTTTTTTTTAATAATTAGAAACCTTAATATAGATTACACTACGTAATGAGCTGCTCCATTTTTCTAACTGAACCGTAATTTAGTGTGGAGTCCGACATCTTCAGTTCCCACCACAGCAAACCTATTTATAGGGCGGGCTACATTTATCCATCATCTCAGAAGAAGAAAGAATAAAGATACAGAGAGAGAGAGAGAGAGAAACGTCTATGCCTCAACCGGGATTCGAACCTGGGATCAACAGCCCAGGAATCAGGGACACTACCCTTTAGCAATTGGCCAGTAGGAATTTGTATTAAAAATAGTTATTTGAAATTAAAATCGTTAATGAAGCCATGATTATTATTAAAATTTCAGTCATTTATTTTCAAAGACTAAATAAAATTATTATTAATTGAATGAATGATATAGTTTGCAAGATTTAGATTTTTTTCCCGTTTGCAAACGTTTATTGTTACTAAAATTGCAACTAAAATTCTTGATAGAATCATGGCTATAATTAAAATTTCAATATATGATTGAAATTTTAATAATAGCTATATAATTCAATTATTAAAAATTTAAAAATTTTATTCTCAAAGAGCAAATAAAATTTTTAATAATTGAATTAAATGATTTAGTTTGCATGATTTTTGTTTTTTTGCGTTACCAAATATTGTTCTATTAAAAAGCAAATTTAAACAGATGAAGTGTACAATTTAATTAAAAAAAAAAAAAAACAGTTCAGAATTCTAAGAAAATTAAGTCGATCAATTATTAATATAATAAACTAAAGATAAAAAAATAATAATCAGGAAAATTTTTATTTTGTCGATTTTAAAATTTTTTTACTCTTTTAAAAAGCAAATCTAATTAACCCTTCTTTGCATGATTTTTTCTTTATTGGTGAAATTAATCAAGTTGATATAATTCATGTTCAAAATTAAAGGAAAAATGGTTAAAAAAATCTTAGTATATATTTATAGTATAAATTTAGCAAAAAACAATATGCTAAAAATTTCCATCATCATCCAAATTTAGATCATCAGCTTAGTACTAAATAGAAATAAAAGAGGAAACTAACAGAAACACGTGTTACAAACCTTTCTTCTCATTTTCAATTTTTTAGCAATAGAAACTCTAATATAATAAAACAAAACTATAAACGAAATCATACGCTTATTGCATTTACAACAAACAGCGGAATGAGACAACTTTAAGCTCGTTTCACTGATAATGACACTTGTTTATTTTTGACAGCTATGTTTCTTTTTATGCAATGGACATTAAAAAGGTATCCAAACACGATCAACTTAAAGTGAACTTGTTCTTTTATATAATTTTTGGGCATCATAGGTTATAATGGAAATTTCCACCATTATGCAAAGAAGGGTTAAAATAGAATCAAATGTCAATTTGTTTACATTATAGAGCCACAAAAGTATTCGACTAAATGAATTCAAATTTACTATGAAGATAGGTTCTATTATACATGTGTAAAAAAATACAAATCAACAGATAAACGTGAAATAATTAGACAAAATTTTCTATATAATCTATATATATGTTAATGGAGAATATAATAATATGTAAGCCATTAAACTGTAATATGAATAAAAATATATGAACTTTATTTAGTTTTTGATATTTAATTTTTGCTTAGTTAAATATTTTAATATACGTTCCAGAGACATTTAAACTTTTTTTTTAATTAAATTTTCATTCAGTGAGAGTCGGATTTGACTCAATGTTTACTCTACATCAGCTTAATTGATTTTTTTATTTATATTGTAATAAAATATGATGATTATATATTTTGATTTTATTAATCAAGTGAATTGGCTTAAAGGTATAATGTAAAAATGTGAAATTTAGTTTTTTTTATTTATTAAGTATTTTATTATTTTTAAATTTGTATATTATTAATTCTGATTAAACTTTATAAGCATTTAATTTTACAATCCTTAGAAATTGCAATAATGAAAGTAAGCCAGACCTTCCATCAAAAGTGCTTAGGAAAAAAAATTGGATAATATTTAAAAAATGTAAAATTTATTTACAAATATAATGAATAAAAACTTATCTATATATTTCACACACAAAAAAAAAAAAACAACATAAGAATATGTTATAATTTGTAATATTAAATGTTAGTAGAAATAAAAATTGGAGAATTTTTTTTAATAAAAATGAAACTAAACGTGAAGGAAATTTGCTGTCATGTAATTCTTTTAAAGTAAATAACAAAAAACAAAATTTATAATTACAGTTTACAAAACAAGGTAATGTGACTTACTAGCAATAATTAGGATGATAATATTTTTTAAGTGCATAATTTAAAATAATGTGAAACTGAAAATTTAATTATGATGGTAAAATTTATTTCCAGCATTCATATTCAAATGATGCTTTTGAATTATTCAAAACATTTTGCTAATGAATTAAACATATTGAAACTGAACTTTCAATTTAATTTCTGATGTTTACATAGCTTTTTTAGAGTAAATAATGAAATAATCGCTATAAATACTAAAATCTTCCTTAAAATTTTAAAAAATAATCTCCTTGTTATTAGTTCGATAAAAGATGTATTATTTAATATTTTTCTTTTTCTATATATATACTGCGATTTCTCTATTTAGAAGATCAAGTGCTTTTATTTCCTATTAATTTATTTTTAATTCTTCTTTTAGTATAAATATTATGTAAACAAATAAAATTTAATAATTTATATTGCATATAGAAAGGTTTCGTTCACCTGATGCTTTAAGATAAATAATAAAGGAAAAAATGAAACTTTTATATTTCCAAATTATATTTTCTAGAAATTTTAATAATGCATGATTGCATCTATGGGTGAAATTTTTCATTTTCATTTTATGAAATAAAGGAAATTTTAGATAGTTTTTACTTTGATGATTTCAAAATTTTATAATTAGAGTATAAATCAGTTTTTAATAAAAAATTTTTATTTGAATTATATTTATTATCTTTAAGCAAAGTAATCATTTAAATTATTTATTCATAGAAATTTCCACAGATAAAACTCTTTCATATTCAACTATCAGATTAATTATATTTATTATCTTTAAACATTTAAATTATTTATTCATAGAAATTGCCACAGGTATCACTCTTTCATATTCAACTATCAGATTAATTATATTTATTATCTTTAAACAAAGTAATCATTTAAATTATTTATTCATAGAAATTTCCACAGGTATCACTCTTTCATATTCAACTATCAGATTAATTATATTTATTATCTTTAAACAAAGTAATCATTTAAATTACTTATTCATAGAAATTTCCACAGGTATCACTCTTTCATATTCAATTATCATACTACCTTATAAATCTTACGTAGAAATAATTTTCTATGGACGAAGTTTCACATTCCGTTCTTTGATACTTTTTACCCATATTATGTATATATTGAAAAAAAGTATTTCATAAATATTATTTTTACGGTGCAACAGGATACCATAAACTTATCATTTTTTTTTCTTCAGTGACTTATTTAAAAGAATGAAATATTTATGAAACAATTTTGTTATTACTGTTAAGAGCATTTTTGTTGAGATCACACACCTGTGAATTTTGATAGTTTAACAGGTGTTATTGCAATTTGAGGCAGGATGTGTCACCTCACAGCGTGAAAAGAAGGAATATGTTATTTTTCTGAGCAAGGAAGTAAACACATAAATAAAGAAAAAAAAGAACAAATTTCTTAGGAACAGAGAGGATCCTTAAGTAAATAAACTCAATTCGCAAGTAAATTGCTATTCCATAACGAAATGCGTTTTAAAAGTGGAAAAAAAATTGCCAAAGATATTTTTGGAGGTAATATCAAAATATTTCAACTCCTTGCAAATAAAGCTTCAGTAAATAATTAAAGACATGTTTTTAAGCAAAATCTCTAAAAAAATTATAAATTTTTTTTTTTTACTTCTAATTTAAAATTATTTTGGTAGTTTACTATTTTAGTAGTTATAATTTTATTTTCCAAGTTTACATGAATTAATACATACATGTGGAATTGATATAAATTGTTATTCTTAAAAATATGAACTCTAATTTTTTATTATGCTATTATAATGTTTGATTGGGCCGTTAACATTAATGTTTGATTCATTCATGTTGGAAGGAATAAAAACGATTTTATTACTGAAAACTTATCTTCTAATTTTTTTTTAATTAATGCGAATGAATACCAATAAACTATAATTAAATTTGAATAAAAGTTGTGCCCTTGTTTCAAAAATTTAATGCAATTCGTATATGCGTATAACTGAAAAATTCTCTTTTTTATAAACAGTTCAGCGTATTATATATATATATATATATATATATATATATTATACTTCTTTATTTAATGTCGTATTTGCTTTTTCTATACATTGCATTTATTTCTTTATATTATATATATATATATATATATCTGTCAATGTTACCAAGTTAATATCAGTATAATTATTGTTTAATATTAAATTATACTTTTACTATAAAGTTTTATTTGAAAATAATATTTCTAAAAGAATAATTTTAGTATATATATTATCTCAAAAAAATAATAAATAAATAAAGGTTCTAAATAAGAATTCTTGTAATTATTTATTCATAAGATTTTTCAATCACTTTTGGCACATTTTCTAGATTTAAAAGTCCAATAAACTATTTATTAATGAAAAACTAATAAACGCAACGTAAGCAAAACGTGATTCTTAAAGTCTCAAATTCATTGATGCGTTGTTGGCTGTAGTTTCACAAAATTAATGCAAATATTATCTGTCGACTATTAATATCATTTCTTTGTTGTATAAAATGAAAACTCTTATTGAAATAGGGTAAATATTCATAAAAGGCTTTAAAATTACTTATCGTATAATTTTTACTTATCATTATATAACCTAAAAAAATAATATTTTAATGTCTTTTGTAGTTATTCATTGGTTAATTTGTAAATATTTATTCTAAATGCTTACGAAGCCTAAATAAAATTCAATGAATTATTACGAGCATTTTATACAGAAATATTCTTTATTCCATGAAATATATTTGTTTTAATACATACTGTAATTATGAAATGAGCTTTATTTAAATTAAATTAAAATTTTAATGTTCTTTAAAGTAGTGATAAAATATTTATTATTTATGCGAACTTAAACTTAAAACTTAGAAGATTTTTTAGCCTTGATAAGGGATCATAATATATAAAGCTTATAATTACATTCATAAATGTCAATATCGATAACATGAAAGGTAAAATGTTAATCATTTGTTGTGGGATAAATAAAAATTACTTATACTTCTAATAACTACAAATAAGTCATGATTTTGACTTTTTAAAAATATCATGTTTCAGACTGAAATTGTAAGATCACTTTAAACAATCAGAATCACCTGATTGCTAAAAAATTATTTTTTTAATAGTGTTATAAATATTTTGAAAAGGAAGAATCAAGCCAAATAAAAAGTTAAGATTAAATTAAAAAATTTTTATAATTTAAATTTAATATTTGAAAGGGTGCATATATTAACTGCGCTACATTAAATTTAAGAATTATTTTAACACTTACCGCAAGTAACGGGTACCGATATCTAACTATACAGTTGCATTTTTTTATAATCCTAAAACCAACAATACATTTTAAAATTACATAGTGCCGTCATTCACTCCTTACATCTAGAGTTATAATAACAAATCTCTTGGAAAAAGCCGACATCAAAGATACGACATCTCATTCGTAGGGGAAGAGGCATATGCACACTATAATATCCTTCCCCCCTCCCCTTTGACACAATCTAATTCTATACCCACTCGAACAAAAACAGGTGTTTTGTAGTAAACTCCAGAAAATGAAAAAAGTACCATATCTAAATACATTACATAAAAAAATAGCCTCAACTCCCTATAAAATCGAATATACATGTATACTATGTATACTATATACATAAGCCTATATTTCAGCGCGAACCGTAACACTGAATGCATGCAGAGCCACAGAAAAAGCATACAGTTAATAAATGCACCGCTAACTATGGAGGCAGTGTTCAACCGGGGTGACCCCCATGGTGAATAACACCACTGCGAAACCCACTATGCCATGTATATATTCCATCAGATAGCTCTTTCAGTTCTAAATCTATCAATGAGGGGGCGAGATTTCTCCGGTTCCCCCCTTTCTATCCATTTTCCCACGTGACCATGCGGACGGACCCCCCATGGGCTGACCACTAAAAACGAGGGCCCTTGCTGATTTCTAGTGGGCCCTCCTACCGTCATTGCATTTCCTCAATTGCATCTGGTGGTTTGGAGCGCCCCCTGGCGAGAAACCGATTCGGATAGGTCTCGGTATAAATTTTATTTAAAAATTTGGAGTTCCGGAGGAGATTCATTAGTGGTTGGAGCGATTCGTTGGGTTTAATGAGATTCGTTTTCGTTAATCGTGTTTTTGGAAAGCCACTTTTACCTTGAGGAGGATTCATTTCCGTTTTTACATCATTAGCTCCGTCAATAAAGGAAAAGATATTTACCCCGTAGTTTTTTATTAATTCAAGATTGTGAAATTTATTCACCATCAGAAGTTCCTCGCTGAGATTTGAATCTCAGAAAGCGGTGTGACTTTTCCTTTAATGATATTTATTCTGCTTGGTTGTTGCTTGAAGATGCTAATTTTTGGTAGTAATGATCAAAAGCATGAAACTGAGCTTGAATGCATATTTTAAGTAAATAAAATTTTTCCAAAAGAAGGGTGGAAAGAACTAAAAATAAGGGAAACACAATCGATAACCTTGAGTTTACTCTTTTGCCTTTTAATCTTTGGAAATAAAAAAAAATGGTAATGATTAAATTTTCCTTCTTATCTTTTATTGGTTAAAAGTATTGATATCATATGCACAAATTCAGCAAAATAGAGTACCTGAAATTCTTAGAATTTGAACTTCTTGTAATCATTGATGAGGCACATATTGTAAACATATGTGCAACGTATACAGTTAAAGCGGTAGGCTGTCATTTAAAGGTCACTCTTTGTTATGAGACTCAATTCTAATTTAATTGAGAACTAACATTTAAAGTGATTTCAATTCCCTATAAACTTGAAGTGAGAGTCGAACCCACGAACTGTTGAGCCAGGTATAAAATGATAGCTATTCGTTTACCAACCCTGAGATTTGTAAATAAAAGTACACTATAGAAAAATGATTAAATTATAATTCTTCCGCAATTCACTTAAATAAACTAATTAAATAATCTAAAATAAATAAAAATAAAATAACTGAAATATTTCCCAAATAAAAGAACATTCTATTTTTCCTGTTAATTTTTGATTTTAATTTATTGTTTTATTTTTACTTTAAATTTATTATTTTTGCTTTTAATTAAATTGAATTAATTGTTATGCATTCACAATTGTTAATACACAAGTCTCCAATTAAATGTTTTTATATGAACAATAATATTTCATGTGAAAAACTATCTTTATCAACTTTTATATTTTTTAAAACAATCTTTATAATTACATATTTAAAACCCCAGCAGTTTTAATCAGTTTTAATTACATATTCCTGCCCATTAAAATCACGCGAAGATACCTAATACACAATTACAACACATGAATAGATCTCCATGAAAACATGATAGGATATTAATAAAACTAAACATGATGAAATTCTATAGTCTTCAATAATAGTTGTATTACACTTCTGTTCCACCTTACGTCATTCACGTTTCAACAACTTATTGATAAGTTTTTAATTGTGCAATCCTCTCACTGTATTGAGAAGTAAAAGTTTACCACGCTTTTTTCAATTTTGTTGTTTAATTTTTAGTATCTGTTAAAGGATTGAATTAATTCATCTTGTTTTTGAAATTGATAAATCAAGTTAAGCAACAATCATAAATGTATTTTCAAAATGTTTATTAATAAATACATAGCTCTTTGAAAAACATGACCTTTGAATCTCTTTCTCAAAAACATGGATTAATAGATTCATAGCCGCCCACTCTGTCTTATGGTGAAGGTGCATAGGGGAATCCTGGGTTCGAATCCCGGTTCGGGCATGGATGTATTTTCTCTTTCTCTCAATCCTGTCTTCGTCCTTTCCTAGTATGAGTGGAATATGAATGTTATCTACCACATAAACGGGTACCTATGGCATGTGTGTTCTGAGGGAGTCGGATCAGACACCAAATTATGATTCAGCTGGAAAAGTGGATCAGCGCATCCCCATATTGCCAGCCTGGCTGGAAGAAGGGGGGGGGGTAGGAGAAAAAGATACATAGTTTTTAGACAAATACTTCTGATAGACTTGTACAAAAAGCAACTATTTAATGAAATACCTGTTTAGATTATTTTATTAAAATAAAACATTTATTTGTAAAAATCACTTATAAAAAAAGTTATTTAAGAAATAGTAGGTAAATAATAAGTATAATGGGAAATTTTACAATTTACTAAAAACTTGCCAATAATGAGGATAAATAACATTATCATTTATTTTTTTTTACATTTTAGTAGTTTTTTTTATATTTTATATTTTTCAATCGTTAGTTAAGAAATAAAAAATTATTTATTTTTGACTTTTAAGTTTGTTAATTTTGTTTTTGTCGTTTCATATGTTTATCAATCAAAGCTTTCTTTTAATACCGGCTGGCTTAACTTAAAAACAGCTGAAAGTCGTTATACTAGGAGTTAAGTCATATTCAGGATTATCAAAGAAAAATCTTGGAAAACTTTCCTGCCTGATAGATATGAGTCTAGAAAGTAGAAATGTAATATTCTTCTTCGTTATTCAATAGAAATTCGGACCGAACCGAGGACCTTCCACTCCATACAGCTCAAATCTGCTACTTGCTCATGGTAAGCCCGCCAAAAGTAATATTAATCTAAAAAAATTTTTCTTAAAGATTTTAGCATTTTTGCAAGATATGTAAGATTTATTTGAACATTTTGAAGTGTTGTCCCACATAGTCTAGTTTACTTTGAGTTAAAAGTAATTATTTATCAAATTTTTATTACAAATATCTAATGAAAACTTCACCAAATTTTAAGAGCCAGTAAGTTAAAATTTTTCCAATTATATTTACTTTCTAAAATGGAAAAGTTCTTCATGAAAAAAATAATATCTTAAGACATTTGGATTATATTGAGTTTCTCGCTTCTTTGGAGTAGAAAAAGCATTTGGCTCAACTTTTACTCAGAATAATTTTTATTTTTTTCCTTAGAAAGGCTTTAAAGTATGCCATTTTTTGTTTTTGATTAGATGGTCATAAAAATTATGTAAGCTCCATAAAAAATTAAAATTTTATTTAAAATTCTTTAAGAAATACTTTCTATATAATAAAGATAGTTCACGACGAACTATTCTGTCATGCCCCATATATTAAAAAATCTGACGTAGAATTATAAAATGTTTAATGTATCGGTCACGTGTTTTGAGTCCAAACTCATTTAATCATTACTCTTTAATATCATTTCGTTTCTCAATTTCTTTGATGAAACTACAAAAAAACATGTTTAAATTCCATACTAAAATAACAAGTAGAAACATGATAAGAAGTTTTTATCTACGCTTGTTAGTCATAATCAAATTATTTACTCTCTCTAATAAAGCTGTTTTGTGGTCAATGATTTTGAAGAAGTCAAAATTGCTCCATGGGATGGGAGGATAAGTAAGATTAGTAAATAACGTGAAGCAACATTTTGCAATATTTTGGATAAGGCAAAATTAATCAACATCTATCCGTTATCTGGGACTTAAATCCTTATCAACCGTATTAAACTTCATACTAAAATAACAAGTAGAAACAAGAGAAGAAGTTTTTATCAACGTTTGTTAGTCATAATCAAATTATTTACGCTCTTCGATAAAGTTGTTTTGTCGTTAATGGCTTCGAAGAAGTCAAAGTTGCACCATGGGATGGGAGGATAAGTAAATAACTTGAAGAAACTCTTTGAAATATGTTGGTTAAGGAAAAAAACTAATCAACATCCGTCCGTTATCTGGGATTTAAATCCTTATCAACCAAATTGCAATACTAACCCTTTTTTTTTATTGTATCGAATCATTGATTAGCTTGAAAGTTTATCCTGATAATTTAGAAACATTTAGAATAGATAAATTCTAAAAAAACATGCCAATTAAATGATAAAAAAGTTATAGGCTGTATTCTCAGTTTTAAATAGTGATATTCATATTGTTATATGATTATAAGTATATACTATGTCTTTGAACTTATATAGATGTTAGTAAAAAAAATCACTACCTAATTAGTGTATTAAAATCCTAAAACCCAAAACTGATTAAGTTCACAATTTTATGAGAAATACTCAGCTCTCTGTAACTTATAATTAAATAAATTAAATATTAATTAAATTTAGGGTAAATAAGACTAATAAAAAGAGATAAACTGCAATACCCTGTTACATTATTCCTACACCTCACTGTTGAATGGATATTTCTCATTTTATCGCATTATTTTTATAAAGGTAAATATGCAATGAAATATTTAACAAAAGAAAGTAATTAAATGAACAAAGAGATGTAATAAAATAGATAAAACATTTATTAAATCTCAGATAAATAAGAATGACAAACTCACACGTCATCCGCAATGCTAATCCCTGTTGTGCTATTTCTACACCCCTATCTTAAAGGAATATTTCACATTCGTATCATTTTTATAAAGGCAAGTATATAATGAAATATTTAATAAAGACAATTAATTGAATCGATTAAATACTTATTAAATTTCAGATAAATAAGAATAACAAACTCGCACATCAGCCGCAATCCCTGTTACATCATTTCTATAGTCCACTGTTCGATAAATATTTCACACTTTATTACATCATTTATACAAGAGCAAGTATGTAATAAAATACTAAATAAAGTGAAATAATCAAACAGATTATAAATTTATTATTAAATTTAAAAAAAAATCGTAAAACACATATAATATTCATATACTTCACTGTTCTAAACTCTACTAAAAGCATAGCTTGACTTGATTATACATTTCATACTTTATCGCGTATCATTTGTATTAATTAAATTTGAAAAATTGTCATTCGTCTGTATCACCTATAATGTCAAATAAATCAGATCTGCAATTATTAGATATTTAGATCATACATATTGGTACGACAATACATTTCCAATTAAAAATATATTAGTTACAAGAATTGAGGGCAGACATCGAAGAAGACTAGATCGATCTGAAATTGTTGTTGTTTCTGATGACACTTGGCAGCGCCAAGACCGCCCTTCCGAGACTAGACGAATGAAGTCAGAGAGAGAGCGTCTTCCGTTTTTTTTTTTTTTTTTTTTTTTTTTTTTTTTTTTTTTTTTTTTTTTAAAGAGGTCACCCATACGAAGGTGGAAGTACGACCTTTGGCTCCTAGATGGTAGCACCATTTGAATTTTCCAATTTAGAGATTGAAACCAGTGAAGACCCAAAGCCTGGCTCCAAACCCCCCAGAGGTATTAATTTGTAAATGGAACGTTGAGGACATTGCGACCCGACATATATTAAGAGCCCCAGTCACTATTAGTGAATATGACGAATCTTCGGCTAAGCCGGGATTCGAACTCACCACCTTTTGGTAACAAGAACGACGCCCTAACCAACCAGGCCACCGCGGCCTCAAGATTTGAAATTGATGAAAGTGAGTCAATAGAATGCTTTTACACCGGATACAGTCAGCTGGAACAAACTTCATAGATTGAAGTGTTTAGTAAGAAGACTTGCTTGTCTATTTGTTTAATCATTTTTTTTTTCCAAACTGCAATTCAAGCAATGATTTTAAAGAAAATGTCCCTTTAAGTGTATTTAATGTAATTTAAATCTCTGTTTTCTATATGCATAATATTTAATGATTCACTTTGAGCAAAATAATCTTGATTTGATATTGACGATCCATGTTGACTAATAGTAAGTTCTAATATTTTTTAATATTGTCTTTTATTATATTAGACCAAGAAGGATAATTTATATTGAATTTAAATTGGTTGCCTATATTTAGATTAATATTGACTGTCATTATTAGATTCAAATTGGTTACTAAGAGCTAATGGTGGATGTTTTTTACAGGTAAATGTTGAAATTCTTATTTTTTGTATTAAAACACTTTTATTATATGTTAGGTTAGGTTATGATGGACATTTTTGGAGCTCTATGCTAATATGCTTGTAGTTCACATTGAAGAGAATAACAGGAGATGATTTTTTTTTAATACTGATAAACACACATGCCATAGGAACCCGTTTATAGGGTAGGCAATCTATCACACTTCATTCATACAAGGAAAGGACAAAGACAGGAGAGAGAGAGAGAAAGAGAAAGTACGTCCCCATGCCCGGAGTTGGGAATCGAACCCAGACTTCCCTATCCGCAGTTAGGCATGCCAATTAATAGACAGAGCATTATTATAAAAACAGACTTAGTCTTATTTTCCATTTAAAATTGCAGCAAGTTAAGTTATTTCAACATCCATTTTCTCTTATAAAACAGTTTCTATTATCTCAAAATTGATAAAAAAAAAAATTGAACTTATCATTTCGCTTTTCAAATTTAATAATTAATACTATGATTAATAAATGATTAAATTAGTTTTACTTTAAACTTTCATTTTACAGTGATAAAATATTAATATCATTTAGTAGCGACATATTTTTATTCACCTTCTTCATTGGAAGTAGCATGGTATTTCTCAATATATTTGAGGAATTGAAAAAGGGAACATAGAGAATAGAGTTAATAAATATATTGATGAATTTTAGTGAATGGAGAGAGACAGTTATATGTTGTAATTTAATAAAATATAAAATAAAAGATATCCAATAATGCCCCATCTCATATCCTTATTTCTGGAATATCGATTGTTACGGTTATAAAAGTAAAAGAGTGTAAGATTACGTCACAACTTTCCGCGAACCTAATAAAATGAAAGTTAGCATTCCTATTTCAAAAATTAAATGAGATAGGGGATGAAAAGTTTATTATTAAGCTACAGATTTGCATAAGATATGTAGTTTATTAAGATTTAAGTGATGTAGAGATTTATACACAACCGAATTAATATAAATAAGAGCTTTCACAATCTTCACTAGTTTGTGTATGATTTCCAGTTCTATTTTGTTAGAAAGAAGATATTTTTACTTTCAGTAAAACTCTCATAAAACTCATAGCCCAATTTTAGGAGATTTAGGAATTATTCAAGGATTTAGAGCTCCTCGTATGCGATAAAACCAGGATTCAATCCTGAAATTTTGCATGTCATTGGAGGCACGTTGGTGCAACAATAAAGTCATTCAGAAACCACGAAAGTAAAAGGCAGTCTAATGAGAAATTTTACTTTCCTGAATATTTTACACCAGGTTTAAGATTATTCGAATGAGCCATTCTGCTCTATTTTACTTCTTTCAGAATAAATCTCAAGCTCAAACAAACAAACAAAAAATAGAGAGAGAAAGAAAGAAAAAAAAAAGACCCCATTACACTATTTTCATTGTTAACCACTTGAAATCATTATTCCTTTCCTGATAAATGGCATGACAAAAACTAACATAAATTTATGTCGAAAAAATTAAGGAAAAATTCAATGATCATTAAAAAAATGATTTAAAAAATCAACATAAGAATTTTCTTGTATTAGTTTACCAAATTCAAAATTCAAAAATTGTAAAAAGTCAGCAAAACACTTCAAGTCAGTTCTTTTTGCCACAAACTTAAAAAAAAAAAAAAAAATCTTCCCAATTGACTATTTGACAAAACCTCGTTTCTCCCTATGCTTCTGCTGACTATATAATTGAATGAGTAATTCAACTGTTTGTCAGTTCAATTTCTGATTCTGACAAAAATGCTTGCATTGATTTGAAATATACTTTAAATTGTAAGTTGCCGTCAAATTGGCTGTCGTATGAGAAAAGTAATTGTCGAGCAACAAACCTGTTACTCTATATTTCTAATGAAAAATGCATTATCATTTTATAATTTTCCGAAAAAAATTTTCTCAAATTTTTTTCGAGTATAATTTATAAATTTTCTGTATTTTGGTAAAAAAGTTAATTACTATTCTTCTTTCATAATATAACTAAATATAGTGGAATTTCTTTATAGGATTAAACATATAATTTTGAAGAAATAAATTTGAATAGTCAGCAAAATTAAAGAAGTACAATTAGAAATATTAATTAAAATTTTGAAGACTTATTAAATTGATTTTATTTTTTAATATAAATTTACTGTTGAATGAAATGCAACTAATTATATAAAGTTAGATTAATAAATAAGAGTAAAGTTTTCATGTAATTATAATACTTCCATTCAGTAAATTTCAATATTTCTACATGCTGAGCAAAATTTTACCAGTTAGAGCTTCAAAAATATTAGCTTTTAATAAATTAAAGATTGAGATATTAATCAATCTAATCCAATTCCGGAAGTGATATTTAATTTACAGAATGCAATTGATTTTTTTAGGTGATACAAAAAATTAATAATACGAAGTGAAACAAATAAAAAACTTTATTTAATAAGTAAACTTTAATATTAAATTTTAATATAAATATAATACACAAACATTAACGTTCGCGTTTAAATTTTAAGAATAATAATTATCAAATAAATTTAAGAAATAATAGGTAATTAGGAAGAAAGAAGAAAAGCTTTTTTTTCAAAGAAAAAAGAAAAAAAGTTTTTATGTATATGTTTTAACGTTTCTTTAATAATGTAATGAACTAGCTTTACAATTTCATTATTTTAAATATATTTTATTTATGTAACTAAACAGCTTTAAATGCATTTTATATTAATTTTTTTAAAACTAAAACTTCATTAATTGAGAATGCAGCCTTTTACTATGCATTTATACTTTCTTAATTTTGTAAAGAATTAAGTGTACATTTTCAAGTAAAAAACGGATTACCCAGTTCTTATACATTAAAATATGTGGTTATTTAACTAATATGTTAAAATATTTTTCTTTCTTGAATTATATTTCATTCTTTTTCATCTACTATAATTTGAAATCTTTTGTTTACTATACATAATTTAATAGTTTTTTTATTTGTTTATAGATTAAGCTCGGCACCTAATTAATGAAAAGGGATATGTCTCTTGTACATGTCATCGACACTAATATTATTAATTTTATTATAAATTAATTTAATTGATTAACATTATTACCCATATCTTACAGCTGATAATAATCACTTAGTCTTTGAAATAAAGTATCTCTTAAAAAGGAATTAAACTATTTTATATGTAAAATGTAATGGTGATAAGGTTACAAGTAACATGATAACAGAAAACAAATACCACCATAACTATAACAAATTCTAATAAATAAAATAGTTACAAGTAACAGATATTAATATTGTAATTAAATATTTTTGTAATAACTGGTAACAAAATTAATTATTAATCACATTTAAACAATGGGGGCATAATAAAATCTGGCATTATTAACGAAGCGTTTTTGTATTGAACATAAAGAGTACAAATAATAAAAATTAAAATCATTTCCTTGAATCAAATAATATTGTATATTATTATATATTGTCCTAAAATCATAATAATAGTGTATATTATTAAATAGTGTTGATAAATAAGGAAAAAAAAATTTTATAGCTTAAATTTAGAAATTATTTGTTCAAGGAAATGATTTTAGTTTTTATTATTATTAGTCAAAATGTTATAATACTAATCATCAAACCAGATAGAGTCGCTATTTTTTTTTTATCGTACGTTAAAATCCACAGTAATGATCATAGTTTTACCCAGGATATAAATATATGGTGAAAATGTGCTTTAGGTCCCTTGTTTTGGCGCGTTTTCAAAAACGCGGATGCCGTGGCGAAAATTCTACCACAATTTCAAAGTGAAACTTAATTAGTGACCAATGAAAAGGCTGAAACTAAAGAGAAATTAATGAGCGTTAAAAAGCTCTTCAAATTCGAGAGTTGACGAAGAAAGGGACCTAAGCCGCAATTTAACCAAATATGTTACAATAAAAAATAAAAAAAATTACGCAAATAGTATAAGGTCATCATTATTTTCTACCTTTAGAGATATTTATAAACATCCTTTGGAGAGCCCATTCACGGCATTGAAGCATACGGTTACCAAAGGTTGGTCTCCTCAATGATTGATATGTTGTGCCAGCTGTGCTAGACCATCCGACTTGAAGTAATGTCACGAAATGACTTATTAACTGACGTCACAGACTGTAATGTTCAAGTCGAGCCTTTCATCCATCTGATGTAGGCAAAAAAAAAGTAAAGAATATATTTGATAGTGGAAAGAGCGGGTACAAAATGGAGCCATGAATCCGCGAAATCGGTTAAATCGACAGGGGAGGGTCTTTTAAAAACGCCAATTGTGGGTGATTCGATTTCCCCATCCCCTTTAAATAAATCATTTTTCTATGAGGGTGATGGGTATTAATCGGTTGGTTGAATACTCAGTGCCCCCCCCTCTCTCATCCCGCAAAATTATTCAGCTCCAGAAGCTCTCAATAAGGCTCCCACCGCACACTAGATGACTTCTGCTTCATCAAGCACCCACATCATAAGGATTCTCTTTCAGGGTGAATCCTTTTTACCTTGGAAGATACTGATAAAGGTATGGACTGATAGGCAGAACGCTTACCCCATCAAATTTTTATGATTTAAATAAGTTCCACTTTTCTCTCACTCTTTATTATTTTTTTTATTTGCAAAATGTTTCCAATAATGTTCCAATCTTGCAATAGCTAAATGACGTAAAATTCTAATATGCTTCTATGATACAAATGATAAGTAAATGTTTAATACTTAAAAAATTAATATTCAATTTTTTAAATAAAATTAATTGCTGATAAGTATTTTATGGTTCAATAAAAAAAGTCATTGTGCGTGTGCGGTAATAGTATAAAGGTGAAATCTCTCTATGAATAAAACCTAAATACATTCACTAATTATAACCTTGGTGCATCCAAATCTAAATTTTAAATTTATTTTAAATAAAACAAGATTTTGACAAAAATATGTTTTTCTCTTACGACAAATAAAAAATCTTGAAACAATGGAATTTAGAGCGAAGTTTATCTTGTAATCTAGTTGTAAAATAAGAAAATATTAATATATTTTTTGAGTGTCCTAAAACTTGATTATAGACTAAGACTTACACACTCTTTTAAGTGAATTTCAATTCACTTAAAAGATGTCCAAAACATATTTTGGACACGCAAACATACATGTCCAAAATGTGAATCGAAACTAGCAATTGCTGAACCAAAGACCAGAACACTAATCATTCAATTGCTAACTCGGCAAAAGCAACAGGTGAAGAAATCTAACTTCAAGTTATATCTCGCTTTAATTTTTTAATCTATTCTTACATAATATCTGGTCTTAATTTTTTGTTCCTTACTTAAATGTACTCAAATGTTTCATTTCTGGCCAAATATGGTTTCCTCTTAGATAAAGCGATGGCATAACATAAGGAAACGTATTCATTTATGCAACTTTTTAATCTATTGGTTGAAAAAAAAAAAAAAAAAAAAGATGAATTTGAGAAAATTTTTATGTATTTTGATAAAAAAAAATTAATTTATGCATATTTTCTGAAAGTTTTTGAAGATTATTACCCTGCATAAATCAAGGTGTTACAAATTATTTTTTTAATGCATTTTAAATGTTATTTATTTGTAACATTTCTTCTCTATAAAACGTCATAAGAGAAAGTGCAATTGATTGGAAGCTGTTGCCGAATCAGATGGTAATCTGTAAATCAATAATTCATTGTTATAATACTTGATATAAGTGTAATTTAATAAAGCGTTAAATCAATTCATCACATTAATAAAACACAAAAATTCATACCAACTGGCTTATGATAATTACCAACAAGTTATCTCTATAGTTCATTTACTTCATAGATATACATAGTTTTCAGTTGTTTCTAAATCGTCAATATTTAAAATAAATTTACAAATATTTATCCATAAAAAAATATTTTTATTTACTTCATAGATATACATGGTTTTTAGTTGTTTCTAAATCATCATTATTTAAAATATATTTATAATATTTATCCATTAAAAAATATTTTTATTTACTTCCTAGACATACATGGTTTTTAGTTGTTTCTAAATCGTCAATATTTAAAATAAATTTACAGATATTTATCCATTAAAAATAATTGCCTTTTTTGAATTGTAATTTGTGGAAGAAATTAGCTCAAATGCATTTTTTTATCTAGTATCGATCATATTAAAAATCAAGTGTTAAGCAGTTTATTCGGAAGGAAGATTACTAATAACTAACTAATTCTAACAAATTAATTGTTAGTAATCTTTTCTAACTAAATCTAAAAAGTTAAATCTATCTAACATATTACTTCTAATAAAATAAAGGTTACTAATTAATTCTAACAAATTGAAACACTAAAGTAGACTAATAAAAGCCTCAATTATTGGTTAGCAATTGAAATAAAACACACTGAGCAAATTTTAAATAAAATTGAGAAATATCTAGAAAACATTTTGTTGTATAGTCCAATAGATAAAGAGTCTCTTCATGAACGGTTGCAGTTTGAAATGCCTAGCTTATAACAGCAAAATTATCGCAGAGAATACATTACGATTAATTATTTATTGGGTTTCCAACAGAGGTTCATTCTTCAAATTAATAATTAAGGATTACACAAAGATTTTCTTAACTTGAGTATTTTAAATGTAAATTCCAAAAAATAATAAAAGCTATTAACTTTGAATTTTTATAAGAATAATTGTATTGAAAACAAGAAAATTGTTTTTTGTTTAATATAAACTAGTTATAATTATTAAATATGATTTCTTTTATGGAGCCATCCGATTCAATTTCAAATTGAATATTGATTACTTGTAATCTTATACTTTGAATTTTTATAGTATAAGATTACAAGTAATCAATCTTTGAATTTAATATTATTGATTACTTGTAATCTTATACTTTGTAATCTTATACTTTGAATTTTTATAAGAATAATTGTATTGAAAACAAGAAAATTGTTTTTTGTTTAATATAAACTAGTTATAATTAATGTTATAATTATTAAATATGATTTCTTTTATGGAGCCATCCGATTCAATTTCAAATTGAATATTGATTACTTGTAATCTTATAATAAGAATATGTGTAATGACTAAGCCTTTAAGACTTGAATGTCATGTTTACAAACGACTTAGTCATAAAACATTAATACTGGTAGTCAAATCAATTCTGAAATGGACCAAAAATTTCTAAAATTTATTCCGCAGTGATTTCGTTTGTTTTGAAATAAAAATATACATGAAACTATATAAGGAAATAAAGTAGACGTCTTTAGTACTGTATTTCTTTTAAAAAGAAATATTGTTGAATGAAAAATTTAAAATTTATAAATTCAGTGAAACAGATTTTATGTTTAATTTAAAAATTTTCTTGTGTTTTTATATTATTTTCTGGTAACATGTTTAAAATATTTTATACACTTGTTTTTCCCGAGTCGCACACAGTTTTTACTATAGTTAATTTAAATTTTTTTATTATTATACAAAATAGTATCACATTTAAATATACATTATTACATAGCATATTCGAAAAATTCAAATACACTTAAAAAGATTCAGGCTTAAAATATAAGAGTATTCAAAATATAAGAGTATTTAGATTTATAATAATCTCTAATATCAGTCTTTGTGAAGTACTAGAAACATTGGTTTTTTGCACTGTGTGTAAACTACTTGAAATATTTCAGTTCAAAGCTTAGATCAGTTAGAAGAAATTTACATAAATTAAATTAAAAATTAATTAAGATTCAAATGCAAACTGCTTCAGATTATCTTTTTGAAAGCTGCATATGTGTTGATCACATTAGCACTCTGCATTTAGATTATCTATATAAGATATTCTAACCATTCTTCTTCATATGAAATTTGATCATCAAATCTCTTTCTTTATATGTCATACATTATCATCATATTAAAATGTAATGAAAATAATATAATTAATTATTTTCATGTATTTTCACTGAACAAAATTTTATATAATATTTAAAGAATTTTCAAATGATTAAAAAATTTAATAACCGTAAAATTTTTGTTTTAGTAATATATTTGTGTAAATAACTCTTATTTTGAATCCTAATAACTAGGAACTAAAATAATAAATTTAAGGTAATCATTATAAATTTTCTAATTTAAGTAATATTTGAGTATCATTAACAAAAAATTTGTATTTATGTAACTATCAATTTTAAATTAAAAAATGTTTTCAATTAAACAAAATTTTATAAAAATTTAACTGTAAAATTTGATAAATCTTTTTATTTGATATTAGTTTTGTATAAGAAAATAAGTTTTTTAATGAATATCAAATTTAATTTTCAAATGAACCTTAAAGTAAAGTAAATTTTCATGCATCATTGTGTTTATTTAAAAAATACTTCATCTGGAACTAAATTTTAGTTTGAAATGATGAATTTAATGCTTCATGATTTAAAACTATTTTCGAATACCATACCAATCTTTCATTATTAGAGCCGTATTTCTCTAGTTTATATATTCTTAAATATATATATATATATATATATATATGCAAAAGCGATGAGGTTTTTTTCTCAGAATTATTAATATTTTTGTTGATAACCATATGCTTAACTAATTGTACAAGTAGACAATTGCACATTATACATCAATTTATAAATTATATGTTATAAAATAAAGAGTAATTTAATTTTTGATTTTTTTTCCCAGTAATTATTTTTAATAGACAAATCCTCAACGTAATAGGTATAGCTTTAAAAATGTTTCATAAAATTAAATACTCAATCTCATTCATCAATTTTATCAATTTATCGATTGATTTCTGCCTTACATTAGTGCATTGCTCGAAGGAATTAATATAATAAATATAGAAATTAATTATAAAAAGGAATTAATTATAATAATTCAGGTTTTAAAGATGAGTGCTCTTATGGATAATCAATAATTAAAGTACTCTTTCTACTCAACATTTTTCTAAGCAGCAAGATTATTTATTGATGAGTAAATTCAATGATCTAAGCTATTATGTGTACTTTATTTTATACATAGCGATTAAATCTTATTACTTTAAAATGTAAGTTAAAAAAATATCGGTATTTTATTCAGTTCTCCTAAATACATTTATTTTTTTAATTATGTTACCATAACAACAAGACATTGTCTTCAGTTTAAGCAGGGTTGGTAAATGAAAGAGATTAAAAAATAAAATGTATAATCCATGAATTTGTAAATTATTTTAATCTTTCAGCTGCTGAAGCAATTGAGCCAAATAAGTATTATGAAAAAATATTCGCAGAAGTTTGCTTCAGTATGAACCTACACATACAATGACCAATATATGATTTAGGGTTTCCTTTACACTCTTGCTTCAGAGGTTAAAACAATTAGTAGAGGCACGAGTCAAAATCCTCATTATGAATATGCCAACAACTTGGTTTACCTGAGTATCAGCAACAGGTTGTCCTGCTGCGTCTCATAAATTGTTAGTTGGGATATACGCACACATTTCAATATTTAATTCATTCTTTTTCAAGTGATCAACATTTTTCTGTTTATTTTTAAAATAAATGAATGATTCGAAATGAGCGAAATTTCATAAATATTCAATGATTTCAGAAATCAGAACATACGTAAAATCCTGTCCTCATAAAGAACAGAATTGATTTCGAGGAACCC
>JAPDSC010040981.1:3924-20529 GCA_026290005.1 Latrodectus geometricus
TATATATATATATATATATATATATATATATATATATATATATATATTATAAATACTGCCCTTTTAAACTCATTATAGTTAATAATTATATATTCCATTATTATTCTTTTTGCATATGTAATTTTCAAATAGATATATGAAATGATGCAATTTCTTGTAAATTATACATTAATAGAATGCAAAAACAATTGTAAAAGCATGATATATCTGAAAACAATATGTTTTGTTTCATCGTCTATATACATAAAGTTAACGTTAACTTAGTTAACTTTAGCTTTTTATAAAATTAACATAAAAGTTGTGACTTTTGTGTTTATGCTCTTTTTAAAGGAATATTATAGATGATATGAAATATTATTATATGCACCGCAATGAAGCTAAATAATATTGTTAAAACATTAGGCACAAAATATAGATTTTCATCATTGCAAATAAAATAATAATCATAATCCTTTCAATAATAATCTTATAATTTAGAATTCCCATAATGGTCAAAACTGAAATTTCATACATTTAAAAACATTCTGTGTATAAAATTTTTCAATAAAAAATATTTTTTTATACACATTCAATGTTAAAAATATGTTTTCATAATTTTTTTTTTTACTCTCCAAAACATTCTGACAAGATGGATGCCCGACAAACTCCAATTCTGAATTTTTTTTAAGTGTTCTTGCCTTTTTTTTTTTTTTTCCATTCCCATAAAAATGTCAGACGATTTTTTTTCATTTTATTTTAAAATTCTGAAGTAGAACGTGGCATCATTTCTATTGCATTGTTCCCTCTTTTCTTGTGAATAATGTTAAGTAAATTTTATTGTGTTGTTCCCTATTTTATCTGTGCCATGTTCTGGGCATCTTCACTTTAATTTATTCAGGTGAAACCCGTTGGTTTCTTAGTAAGTGAACAACATATTTCCTAACTGCTTACATACTTCCAGCAGGGAAACAACAGAGTTTCCTTGCATACTATTAAACTTCAAGATATAAATTTATATTTTTTATTGTGACAAGTTATGCATTGACAATTGGCATGTTCTTTAGTTATTTTTAATTAACATACAATTTGTGTCTTTAGGATTGCAATAATTTATATAAACAACAGAAAATTATTTAAAACCTAAGTTATGTGTCAACAAGATTCTGGAATTATAGTCTTTTAACTTTTTGGATACATTATAAACTCTTTTATTTACTATTGTGTGGAGGGTTAAGAATCTATATAAAAAGTAAGAAAAATAATTTTTATTATAAAAAATGCATTTTATAAAATTGAAAGTTTTATTAAAAAATTATCTTATTTAAAAATTATGAATTGTGAATAGAAATACAAATTTTGACTGAATTGTAATTTTAAATTAAAATTTAATGGAAATTATTATTATAAATTTTGTATAATATTTTAAAAAATTTTTAATAATTAAAATATTTTAAAATTTCTTTAAATAGTTTTAAAAATTTCTAATAGAGTGCAATTTTATTTAAATTTTAAAATTAAAAATTTTTTATTAACAAAATTTTTAATTTTAGAATTTCTAATACAGTATACATTAAAATACTAGTTTTACAGATCTTTGAAAAAAAATTCAAGACTTGTAATCTCGAATCTTTAAAGTAATGTTTAATTCGAAACATTTAAAACCTTTATATGTGAATAATATTAGAATTTTAACAGTAGCAAATTTATTGAGTAACAGTAGCTAAATATCTTTTGAAATTTAAAACATTGAATTTATTTTAGTAAATGTTACAAACATTTTAATAATATGTATTAGGATTTTGTATAGGAAATAATATAATTATTTTTACTTTAGCTTTAATACTTAAGTAATTAATTTAATAATATACTTAGTAACATATTGTATAATAATATAATGTAACTTTCATATACACTCATATTGAAATATGTAATATGTCTTAAGGTACGTTTTAAGTAGTATAGTATGTTTATCATATAAAAGTGCGATAATTGGGTATTATTGCACTTATCAGTATCTATCTGGTTTTCTTAAATTTGGTTAAATATACAGATAATAGAAGAAAAAAATTATGAAAATTAATTACATCATTTGTGTAATAAATTAGGAATACAAATTTAATTTTTATTTAAAATTACATTTGATGAAATTGATAATTACATAATAATTTTTTCTAAACTTACATAGAAATTTTTATTAAATTTTTAAATTAATATTTAAAAGAAATTTTAATTATATAAATTTTTCACCATTAAATTAAAAATTTTATTTTATATTAGAAATAATGTTTTTTTATAAATTCCCTAAAAGTTGTTTATATATTTAGATAAATACATACAAACACACACATACATAATATGTATGTGTGCGTGCGTATATAATGCAATTTATCTTCTTAAATAAAATAATATATTATCAACTTTTAAACTGATCTTCGAATTTTAAATTTATATTTTTTTATTAAAATAACAATTTTAAGTATTATATTCCTAATCATTATATTGAAATAGCACAAAATACTTAATATAGAAATAGTGAAAATTTTAAAATTACAGAAATATGTTTAAAATAATGAAACACTTTAAAAAAATAGTTTAAGAAAACTAAAAATAAGTTTAAAAAAAACTAAAAAAAATGTTTATAAGGAATGATCAAACTCCCAGATAGTTCAAACACTCTGTCACTTTTTAACTACATAATTGATATAAAAATAAAATATATAGTAATGTAATTAATTTCACTTGAACAATATGAATAATATCAATCATTTTAATAAATCCTAAACAAATCAATTGTTCTATCAAAAGATATAGGTATTCACAATTCATCGCTAATCCACACATGAAAAATATATGCTACAAATACCCACTACTATTATTAAAAAGTAAATTAGTTTTGTGCTGCAAATCTAGACCTTCTTGCCCAAAATAAAAAAAAAGTTTCTTTTTATTATACCTTAATTTATGGAATTTGGAAATGACAAGTTAATAATATATGTAAGTTTAATAAATTATAGAATAACGTAAGTGAGGAGAGAGAGGATTAAAATTAACATAATGAATATGTATGAAATCATTATGTTAATGAATAATTTAAGGAATGAAATAATTTGAAGTTCTATTAAACATTTATAACAATATTCAACAGATAACGCTAGCAGCTGGACGTTAGTGTGATAACAATAGAATAGTGAACAAAATAAGTTGTAGAGAGAGTCACACTCAAGTGGAACAACAACGATGAACCGAATGGAACAATGCACTGTGATATTCACGTAAAGATAGTTCAAGAAAAATGAGAAATTTAGCATGTTTATTAATTAATTCTGCAGTCGAAAAATCAGTGTTCAGTTGCGTGTCTCACCTTCTACATGATGTGGAGTGTAAAAATGTATTCACTTGTTCCTGGCGTAAATTCATGATCATCAATGAAATGCGGAATTGCGGTAATCTAGTGGAATAAGACATCGTTCTCATTTTACATTGATAACGATTCCAGACCAGAACCACATCTATTGTTTCTTTTTGTTAGCCAGCTTAAAATGTCGTTCTAAAATAATCTATTAATCAATTGTAGTCTAAGTGTGTAAATCTAAGGGAACTTCAAAGAGGACCCACCTTTAATGTACTCTTGAGGATAATAGGCCAACTAAAGTTTTAATCTCGTCACTTGAGAGAGGTTCAAAGTTATTTGGCAATGTGCTATATTTAGTGAATCTACAAACAGAAATAGACATCTGTAAAATTATGACAATTATCTAATATATGCCAGAGGGTGAGTTATGAAAAACAATTGAGCTAATGTAAGAACTTACTATTTGACGAGAATATCATTATTTGGATTTTCAGATTTACCGCATTTCTAATCCGAATGTTTTTCTTAGAAGTAATGTGTGGATTCGAAATTTCCTACTGACCATATGATGAGTTTGGAATATGCTGACATGTTACATCCTTACATACCAACCTGGGAAATACCTGTTGGCAATTAGATTTTTATATAAGCCTATACTACCTAATTTACCTCTACATATTATTTTATTCAAGCCGCAAAGTATGAATCACGTGCTGAAGCATATTTGGCTTAGCCTCTTAAGCTCTCAGACCACAAACCATTGACTATCAGTTACAGATTTAGCTGAAACCGAAAGTCCACCACGATCAGATGTCGTTTGTTTGGTTGGGTTTTGTGGCGCAAGGTCCAAAAAGGACAAGCTGCGCCACACGATCAGATGTCATGTGAATAGTTTCTATCTCTTGATATTATTTTGCTACAATACTTATTGTTACTTTATGGTAGACCAAATGATTACTATAAATTATGAAAAATACAATTTTTTCTCAATGGCCTCCTGATTTGTAATATTTAATATTTTCATATATTACCATAAGAAGCGTCATGTATTGTCTCTTTCTGAGCTCGTTAAGCTTTCAATGAACCATTAAGTTATTTCTAGCACTTGTATCAGTCTTAAATATTCTGCGTGGTTTTTTCTAGGATTTATTAATTTTTTAAATATTGTCTGGTTTTTTAATCAATGTGAAAATCATATATTGTCCAACAAGTTCTTATCCAAATTGTAATATGAATTTCTTAGAAACTGTTGGAAATATCATAATTTTAATTTATACAATCGGAAGCACTTAATTTGGAATTCTGTATTAGATACATTTTCCTCCTTTATTTTTTACAAGCAGCTTCCTTTCTTTTCCTGCCACATATTGATTTTGTATAATACTTTAAATAAATTCTAATGAGAGTATTTTTACATGTGCATATTTTGTGTGTGTAATTAATTTCAAAGATTAAAAAAGTAGCTCCTTAGGGGAAAATATTCCGTCATCATCATGCAGGGTATTATAATTTCAGCAAAGTTATTTTTAAAATTATGATGATGATCATCGAAAATGCATGATGATTGGAAGCCCTATTATATATATATATATATATATATATATATATATATATATATATATATATATATATATATATATATATATATATAATTTAACCTAAAATGTATAGATATTTGATCTGGTATCTTCATAATTATCGAATAACACTCATTTTTTAATCCATAATCCTTTTTGTAATATTTATTCAGTTAATTACTTTAACAATGTTCTAAAATATATAAACGTATTTTAATGTTAACTATGACCCATTGATTGTATCTTATTTTTCGGAGTAAAATATCCTAGGTTCCATTTCAGTTATTGTTGATGATTGGAAGATGACTGAGTTTTGCTCTTCTACATTCAACTAACTTCTCGTAAAGGTGGTAATTCTGTAGATGAATTTAAATCTGAAATTCCAATATATTCTTTTGGAAAGAATATTTATTTTCTTAATTGATTGATCAATAAATATGTTTTTATCTTACTATCGAAATAAAAAAACTATACGAGATGCTGCTAGGTATAAAATACGTTTTATTTAATGAATGATTTGCATTTATTTTAAATAAATGTATAGATACTTTTAATTAATTAAATGTGCATTATTAAAAATATTTCATTCTTTGGTAAAATGCTTACTGATGTATAGAAAATTGCAGTGTACAGCTTGCAAAACATTTTCAATTGTAAGTTTTCTAATTTTTCCCAAATGACTTACTAATTTGAAACATTTCGAAAATATAAAATATAGTATTACCTACTCGTTATTTGTTAATTTTTAATTTGAAAATTTGAAAATATAGAATTGTGATTTATTCTCAATAATGAAGAGGCATTTTTTAACTAAAACTAAATAGATTCAGAAAGGCAAAGTCTTATAAAAAATGTATCATCAAATGCATTAATCCGGGTTCAAGAACAAAAGAAAGAATTCCATATTCACTAAAAGGTAGTGGTCACTGATAGAAAAAAAAATCACGGGTTCAACAGCATGAAAAGCGTTCTTTCTGTTTTTATCTTTTCTTTTCTTTCTGATAATGGTTTTTAATCCTTCGGCAGTTGGAAAAATCGTCCTCATCTGAAAACTCGTTTCCAAGAGACTCGAAATCATCTGCTCTGGTAGCCGGTTACGCTTTTGAAGAGTTTGTTTTGCTGTCGCTGTCTTTTTTTGCAAGACACATAGCCGTTTTCGTTTCAAGGTCGTTGAGAAACATGCTCGATCTAAATTATGATAATAGGATATGGATTCGACGACAGTTTGCTTATTGTTAATAGTAAATTGAATATTTGAATTTCTAGAACTTTATGCAAGGGATGCATGAAAGAATATCATTAGCAAATCTGTATATAAACTGTTTGTAAATGCATATTCTATCATTGATGTTTCTTTTAGAAATATTTTGAATATGTTATGACACATATAAAATCAAAATAATATGTGAGCAACTTAGTATACAAGTTTTTTTTTAAATAAATTATGGGAAAGTGTAGTTATTATCTGTATAAAAATCGCATGTGGGGCTTTTATGCACTTATGTACGATAATAGGAAAGATAAGTGCTTTATTTTAATTTCATAGCCCCTATTTAATTCTGAATTAAATTACGCTGATTTTTCATTTATTATCTGTGAAATCAAAACATAATCTTACGTAAAATATTTATTTATCATTTTAGCAAAAAAAAAAAAAAAAAATTCACGTCGTTATAGCAACTCCTACGTTTTAAAGTTCCAATTTTATAATAGATATGATGAGACACACTGAACCTTAGTTTTTATGATATATATCATCTTAATTAGTAACTTTGTCTTTATAGATATTAACTTAAAATATAATAATTATTTAAGTTGCTGATTAAATATAATAAAGGAAGAAATAGTTTAAGAAATGCTTATTCTAAACTGTATAAATTCATAAACTGAATTTTTAGCAAATAATCTCAAAAAGCTTTCGTATCCGAAATTTCTAAAGAAGAGGATATCCAGCAGCTGGTGCATGCTTCTTGTAAAGGCGACATCAGGAATCAGTCCTTCCTATCAACTTTATGCTACAGAAATGAAATACGTCGTCCTTATCTAACGTCTCGGATATTTCCTGGTATCTTTTTTGCACCCACCCTCAGAAACTGAATGTGCTGGAAGTCAGAACTGAATATTTTCCCTAGTTTTAAAGACTTGAGCTGATAAAAAGAGGAGAACTTAAAAAATATATGATAACCATCAGTCGCGCAACAGCCTGCTGTTTGTTAACCCCTCTTCAAAAAGACTCCGTTGAAGGGGGCGAACTAGGGGGAGGTCTGTCGCTAGAAAAATTCTGTCAAGACCTTATCTTCTCGGTGGTTGACAAGAGGAGGGTAAACGTATTAGTCGCGGTAAGACTCGGAGATTAGATGCATTTTCGTTTCGCCAGTTGCTTTTAGAGGTTATAAATGAGCCAATATAAAAGATTGATTATGACGAGGATATCTTGAATATTTTTTTATCGGACTTTGTGGGTAAAAAACGCGAAATTCACTTTTATCACTTTGGCTGGTTTTTTGGTGAAAAGAATAAATAGCATAGATTACGAAGTAGCCACTTCAGAAGAAAACAAAATATATCAAAGGATATCAATAGATAATGAAACTGAACATTGTGAATTTCGAAAAAATATTTCTTAGATTTTCCCAGAGAATCTGAATTTTTTATTTTGAATATTAATTTTAATAGATAGTATAGATACATACTTATGAAAGGCGCTCATTGTTATTTTTATCTTTATACAAATATTTATGATGCAGTAATAAAAAATAGATAATTATACGATTTTATGCTTAGTAAAATGTTAAAATATATAATTTATTTTGTTATGAATGTTGCATAATTGCAACGTTTAAGGGCTGTAACTATGTTGGTTTCATCTGATGAAAGTGAAAATATTCTTTCGAATTTTATGATGATTCATTTGTTATAGGAATTTGTCGGAGACTGTCATCATATTACAAAGTGCAACTCTAATATGATGAAAATAAAATGTGTTACAATAATCTTTCTTTTCTTTTAGGCTGTAAATACTATTTTCTGTTCTTTAAATTGTAAAATTTCAACTCAAAAGTCAATTTTATTTATAGTATTGATAATGTTAAAGAAATTGAAAGTCATTCTTTTTTATAATTAATATAAAAAGGATGTATATATAAGAATATATTAATAATTAACATATTCCTTTTATATTATAAAACATTTATTTATATAAAATATTATAAAAATAATGTTTTAGTTCTTTTCAAAACATTTTTTTTAAATTAAAGTATATTTAAGGATTCTTATGAGTGTACCGATAATTACTTAAATTTAAAAGAATTATATATTGCAAAGTTCTTTGAGTACTCAGTTTGAAAACTGAATTTACTTTGCATTGACCAATGATTATATATATATGTATATAATTAAAATTGACTGGTAATACTGATTTATATATGACTAATAAACAATAGAAGCAGGTACACTAAAATCAAACACATCTGATATACTATAATTTCTGATGTGACGAATGCAAATTTTGGTACTTCTGAAGTAAAGTCTTAAAAATAATTAATTGTTATTAAAGAACATTATATTTCATGTAAATTGTCTAAACTCAGCAACTTATATAAAAAAAGTATAAGTTTATTAAAATAAAGTATTATTTAACTATCATATTTCAATTCTATAGTTTTTTACAATCTAAATATTTTTGTTAGTATGTTATTTTTCAAAATTTAACGGAAAATTTTCCCATGATTGTTGTAGTTAAATATGAATAAAATATGCTTTTTCAACATCCAGTATAAAGCAGCTCATATTTAAAATATAAATTCGTTCAATCATTTTAATACATTATTCAGCAATTGTTTATTGTTAATTTAATTGTTTTGTCACACAATTCCTAATAAAGATGGCAATTTTTTTTAATTCATATAAATTGTATTTTCATAAAAACTAAAATAAAATAATTATTATAAATATTCAAAAAAATTGTTTTCCAATTATTAAATAATAAATTTTATAATATCAAAAATTCTTAATATATATCAATATTATTTGACATTAACTAATTGCTCTCATTATTCTTCCCTAATGAAAAAAAAAAAGCTTTCATTTTAGCTATAGTATTATTTACTTCCTTGGTGATAGATTTATATCTCTTGAAAAGCAAATAATCAATATATTAATCTTTGATCTTGTTAACTTTTATCTCGTGGAGTTTTCAATATTGATAATAACAAGCCATTTGAATGTTTACTTCAGGAAATTTTTTCTCATTTTAAAAGATGGGAATTGGCAGAGGCAATTTATTTAAAGCGTAACAATATGCCTCTGACAATGTTTCTTGGCTAAATACTAAACAACAAGAAATGGATTGCTATAAACAATAATCTTTGTGGTAGGAGATAAATTTTTATTTTTCTACTATTTTGAAGTATACTTTTTATTAGAGTTATCATAAAAAAGTACTGCATTAAAATATTTTTAATGACATTTATTTGCCTTGCACTCGTTGTGAGTTGTTTTCAGCAAATACTTAAATTTGTATCCCTTAAAAGATAGATTGTTTTTGACCATGGGCAAAAATTTCAATTAATAATTTAGACTTTTTATCAGATAGCTTACAATATATTATAGTAAAGAAGCAGCATTTCCTTTTTTTTTATTTTATTTTTACATAAAAAGTACAGTCAAGTTTCGCATTCATGTCAATATTTATCAAAAATTACTATCCACAACAGTTATTTTGCTTGTTAAGTAGTTTGGTTTACTCTCTTAAAAGTTATACATTAAAATATTTTACTGAAACTTAATCAATAATATTTAGCTAAATTATTTCAGGTTTATTTTGAATGACAACAACTCTTCACTGCACGCAAGGAAAATTCCTCAAGTAGTAGTTAATTTACGTAACGATATCTTTTTACATCACCCCTAAATCAACCCTTTGTTCCCGAAGCGAGATACTCCTCCAGAGAAAGTTTGGAAGAAGCAATTCTGACGTCACGTTGGCATAGCAACGAAGTCGAAACTTTATGGGACTTTTGCCAATTATTCTATTTTAAAAGCGTTCTTCGGAGAAAAATGACTAAACTGTTGTTTAGCAATGAAGCGTTTATAAAATTTTACAAACATCCGCGAGGTTGATGTCATTACTGCTGCCACATTCGCTCAAAATATTGTGAAAAATAAACTTTCAGCTGCCAAAACGCGCTAACTGGTTCTCACATGCGATAATTAAAATTTTTACTGCAGTAAAAGCTGACTTTGTATTTTTAGATTATCTAATTTACATTTCACGCAAAATACTTGAAAAAATAAAACTTGTTTATAATCTTAATTTTACTTTTTTTTTTTAAATATTTCATGATTTAAAATTAATTATTTATTTGCATCATTATTCAGAATAAGCATAGCACTGAGAATGTTCACTAAATAATGTGACCATAATTAAATAAATTTCTTATTTCGAATTCTATCATTATAAACATAAAATTCTTCTTTTATATATTTCACTCAAATCGAGGTGAGAAATGAAATTTATTATATGCCTATTATTTTTTTTATTTCTTATGAAAATAGTTTTTTTTCATAACATTATCAATTTTATTTAATAATATTATGTGCAGACTATGTTTGAGATAATGATATGTAATGCGTTTTGTGCAAAATTACCTGTTATCGATTTGAACATAGGCAATAAAAGCAACTGGAATTTAAAAACTTTTTTGAAGTTTAAAATTATGTATATATTTTATATATATATATATATATAGTATATGGTTGTCAGTTTTTTTTTTCTTGTGAAGTGTTTGGGACTCGTTCTGATTTTCGCTTCCTCTATGTCGTATTAATTACAATAAATTTTAACTATGAATTATATTTTCAGCAGAAGATGAGTCATAATAAATTGACTTTAACATATTATTAATTCAAAATAAAAAATATTTGCAGTTAGAAACGGTAATGAAACGATATAAACATCTGAAAAAATTGCGCATTTAATTTATTTCAGATTAATATTTAGATTAAATTGATAAAAATTGCCATGAACGTAATTAAGTGGATGAAGCTTTTAACTTCCATTTAATAACCTTTAAAGACTTCGTTCTAAAATCATTTTCTTTATCAAATAAAATATAAGAGATCGCTCAGAGTGTGTAACGGTTGAGGAAAGGAATGTGCAATTTTTCTTTCCTTGCTCCTGAAGATATATTCTTTCTTATAATGCATGTCAAATTGAATTGATCTCCGAATAAATATACATTGACCAGCTCTGCGGCAAATGACCCAGTATGCAAGATTAAAAACTTGGAATAAATAAGTTGAGTAAGGTCGGCGGGATTGTTTTTCGTAGCGAGGCTGAATTCAGGAACATCCTCGACCTTAGGGCTAGAACTTCCGTCAATTCCTCAAGCTACGGCTGCTTCCCACACCAGCCAAGGAAATTAATACCATTTTGATTAATGGACATTGAGAATGGGGATGTGTATTGTTTATGTTGGTTAAAAAAACAGGCTGGACGGGTTGGATTCGAACATTCCTCATCAAAACCTACAGGAACCTTTGGCATCAAAGGCATATATGATGAATTTCGCCGCGATGAAGTTCGTTGCTTTATGATCATCATAACTTACTGTATGCCAATTCCGTAAATGTTCTCGATGAAGAATGCCATTTTATTGCAATTGCATTTATGATTAATGCTTCTTCCTGGTTTTATTATATTTTCTATTTGCGAAGGTTCAGTCGGGTTCAATTTTTGATCAGGGAAATAAATGCATTGCAACCTCTGTATGATTGAATTAACTGAGATTTGAAAATGCGGCCTATTTTTTTTATATTTTGTTCCCGATACGTATATTTAAAAAGAATATAATTAAATAATAAACTATTGTAATTAGAGTAATAATTATAGTTAGATACAATAAAATATAGATTATTTAATTATTAACTCTGTTTGATTCCAAAATGTCCTTACTCTATAGACTATTACCAAATTTATTTTTTAATAAAAATTAGCTTCTTATTACAAGAACACCTTACTGAAATTTATTTGACACCATGTAGAGACTAAACTAAGAACAGAAGGCAATTATAAGGCATCTGAATATTTTTGTCCCATTTTTGTTTTCCTAAAGAACTTTTAATTGGTCGTATTTAAGTAAAACAAAGAATTAAAATTGGAAAACAACAAACTATTTAGAAAACAACATCCAGCTACCAGTGTTTAGTAGCGATTAAAACAAAACCCAGGACGTGTTAGTTGACAAAGCGTGGTTCTATCTATCATTAGGGCGCGATTAGCCCTACTATATAAAGTTTATTATGGATGTCGATTTAAAAACTTAAAATCCTTAATGTTAGACAGAATTATAGAACTATATCTTTTTAATTTTCTTGCTATAGTCAATTACATGATATGAATATTTGAAATAATTATTCATTTAATAATATAAATTTACATAATTATAATATTTTCACACACACACACAATAACTTATACATAGCAAATGTGAAACAATTTTAAGTTAAAATAAAATGAAAATAAATTGAAGTATTTATATGAAGTGACATTAGGTATTTTAATAATTTTATTTAATTATTTTAACTATCATTTTCCACTGCATAATTTGTAATACATATTTTTAACTTATAAATTATTTTTAAATTTAGAATTTATTTTATTTGAAAAAATTATTGATATTGATCATAATTGTCCTTTGTTTTTCGAGTTCTGCTATTAAAAATGATATTAAATGAAAAAAAAATTCTATAGTTTTATATCAAAAATTATTTTTAATTTATATATTTTTTTTGAATATGTCTTCTATCTTGAAAATCTGTCATTTTTAACCCCTAAATGCTTAGTAATGTCAATTTTTTACCGTGCGTTTAAAAACTCATACCTCTTTCTGCAAACTGCGCTGTTTTTTTTCTTAATTTTACCAAAATTATTCTATCGTTTCAAAATGCAACTAGATTCTTTGACGTTGTTTTTTCTGTGTGTGGCAATTTTCATTGTTGGCGCGCTATCAGAGCATAAATTAATTTCACCGCAAATTCATAATTACTATAATAAGTAAGAAAAACGGGAAAAATTGTTTTCGGATAGAAAAAAGATAATAGTAAGGAATAATATTTATAATTTTACATATACTAATAATATGACCCATATTTTTTAAATAAAAAAGTTCTTTCTTAATTATTTATTTAATTATTAATTATTAATTTTATTTATTAATTTTTATTTCATTAAACAATGAAAATATTTTATTTATATACTGATTTTGCATTTTTCTCTTTAATTATCCTCATTTTACGGTTGATTTAAATTTTTTTTTATCAGAAACAAATATTGATGAATTTAAAGGTTAGTTTTAAATAAAATGCATATTCTCTATGGGAACTCTTATTTTTTTCTGTGTGAATTTAATTTTTAAAATATTAATATATTTATAAAAGCAAAATATTATGAAAATTAACATTTTCTTTTGAATTTGTTTAATAAATTCAAAGTAAAAGTATTAAAATAACAAGTTATTCAAACTTAATAAACTCAAAGTAAAGTTATTTTTAAAAATCAACAGCAATTTAAGTATTTCTTTTGTTTTTAACTCGCAATTACTACTTAAAATTTCACGTTTTCAGCAATGAAAGCTTTTCAGCAGGAAGTAATAGCACTTATATAATGGGGCACCCAGTAGGTGTGCAATCATTGTCCAGAAAGTGGGCGGGTCTTCGAAATTTAGAAGCAGGGACCAAATAGAAGATTCCCAGATTTGGCCAGCTCTCTCCAGAACTATCATTTCACATGGAGGATATTGTGACTATGACCTATTTAACGTGCTGCAACCGTCATTAACGAACTCGGAGGATCTTTCAGTTGAGTCAGAATTCGAGATCACTACTTCGCGATAATGAGAATAAACGTTCTAACCAACCAAGTCACAACATCTTCTGTATGAATTTAAAGATATACTCATTTTGTGAAACATATTTGTTTCTTATTCATTTTTTTATTTTAAAAACTAAGCAATTTTTAAATCTGAATACGTTTATGAATTTGTTTGCAAACATGCAAATTATCTACTAAAATCTAAGAAATAAATTTTTAAATACCACGTAATGAGATTAGCGAGAGTTGATTATAAATCAATCTTTTGTCTGTTGTTAATGAATTAATTAAAATTATGAATTGTAAGTTTTTAAAATTTATTAGA
Organism: Latrodectus geometricus; assembly: GCA_026290005.1. NCBI lineage: Eukaryota > Metazoa > Arthropoda > Arachnida > Araneae > Theridiidae > Latrodectus > Latrodectus geometricus. Next base: position 18,030 of record JAPDSC010040981.1, read on the forward strand.
TGAATCTATAATTGAAAAAAATTTCAAGCACCAATTATTTTAAAAATGTTAGTAACTTTCTTGTACATTGTGGATTGTATACTTTGAGAGATTACAAATTGTCTTAAAAATATCATTTGTATTTTTGTTGCATGGTAAACTTTAAATAAATGTTAATCACTTATGGTGTGTAGCATAATTGTTTAGATTAAATTGTGTATTTAAAACTATTCAAGAACTTCTAAATGCAAATTTTGGCATATTTTAAAAAATTAAGATTTTTTTTTTTTTTTTTTTTTTTTTTTTATATTTATTTACGAAAATGAGATATATGTTTGAGTCTTAGAAGACAAATTTTGAATGCGAATATTTTCAAAAATAATGATATTTACTTGATTATCTTAGAACCTATTAAATTAATCAACTAGTTTTGATTGAAATCTTGTAATTATACTCAACAATCATTTCTGAGCTGGATTAGATAAATAAATATGACCTTGACAAATTGGGTCACTAAAACAACACTTACACCATATACGATAGATAATGCAATTATTTAAATGAAGAAATAGTTATTTGTTTTGTTACATGAATACATAGAGTGTAAAACGGTATGGAAAATAAAAATTATATTATCAGAAGCCATGATTTAATATGCGTAGTGACTCACCGTTATGATAATATAGTTATGATTAAAAGCTTGATGTGACATACTCATATGTCATTTCCACAGGTCGTAGGAAATCGAGTCAAAATAAATTCACTTGACCCAACGGTTGTCTACTACTCTGTTCCAGTCAGTCTTAAGAATGGTAACATATCGCCTTGTTTTATATTGTTATCACATACTAAGTCTGGATTGATTGCAGACTCACTGCTAATGCAGTTATTTCTTCACTTTTTCATAACATGCGAAGACTGAATTTATACATTTTACTTGTGTTTATTGTTTTCAGTATCATGTTATTTCAACATTATTTATGAATGCTGCTGTACATTTTTTACGGATACACTATAACTGTTTTATCTGTTGAATGTTGCTTTTGTCAGCTTTAATGTGGTTTGCAATTAATTTTAATACAGCATTGTATATATTTTTTCTTTTTAAACTTAATTCCATTTTAAATTTTGCATACCTATGTCTGACAAGTATTTATACTAAATATATATCTCTGAATTACTCTGCCCCTTCAAAAACACTGAATATTTAAAAATATCCCAAATTCCAATTTAAAATTTCAATTATTTTTACATTCTTTTTCTGTATATATTAAAAATTATTTATTCACACAGCTGTACATACTGCTATAGAAATAAAAATTTTCTTGTATATTTTATATCAAGAACATTTGCGAGAAATTCTTAGAAATTTGAAAAGTATAGTTTGAATTTTGTGTTAATTTATGAAGCGCATTTTCAAACTTAATCACACATTTCATACATTTGAACATTTAAATTTTAAAATAAATTAGTGTTTTAATTGTTAATTTATAAACTAACATATGAATTGGAAATAAAATATTTTTTATTAATATGGAACATTTATATTTAATGAATTTTTTACGTAGTCTTATTTGTTTTCCTCCCGATATAATTCATAATTATGAATAAAATTATAAAATTTATTTAATTCGCTATATTTTTTCTTTCGTAAAAAAATTATAAACTTGGTTAAAAGTAAAATTTACTTTCAAAATTTTCTATTATTTTTTCGATTAATATATATATATATATATATATATATATATATATATATATATAATAATAATATATTGCTATTTGTACACAATTATTAAATTATTATAGTCGGTTTAAACTAATAAGTATTTGGTATTAATTATAACAGCGATTAATTTACTTTTCTAGTGCTTGCTACAAATTTCCGTTTGGGTTTTAAACGAATTTCAAACTCAAAAAATATTCATATTTATATTTTATGTAATTACTTTTACTGATAAATGAATATTTAATAATAGTGGTGGATGCTAAAATGCTTTACAACGGCCTTCAACCTTTAAGTTGTCTACTATGCGTTTCTAAAATATTTAATAATTCTACATAATTCATGAGTTTATGTTTAGAAATATTTTTAAATATCTGTAGTTAATATTACACTGATTTTATAATGTTCTTGATACAATTATTTTATTTTATTTATTTATCCTGTAAAGAATTTTCTCATTTTGGGAATCATTAAATAAAATTATATATTAACGTGAAAAATATAGAAAAATGTATTTTTGAAATAAGAATCCTCATAACCTCAATCTCATAAAAAACATATATGAAATAATAATCGAAAACTATTTTATAAAAAAGAAAAAATTCATCATTAATTACAGCATCCCCCATTAGAGTCATTTCGATCGTTCTATCCTACCCGAGTCCACTTCTTATGGAATGCAGGTCGAGCGAAATTATAACCAGTCGACTCAAGGACAGCCTTAGGCCACTCAGCGACTGAATCATCACGAAAGGACCTGCAGAACCTTTTCAATCACAATTTTTAGAAGTGGAAAAA
>JAPDSC010040981.1:25529-60302 GCA_026290005.1 Latrodectus geometricus
TATAATTGACTAACAAATTTGTATCTTTCTTAAAGACATCGATGTTGTTTATATATATCTAATTCCCTTGACATCAACTACCGTGACAGAAAGAAAATTGAAATTACTTTTTTACTACTTTATCAACTGCGTTTTTATTTCTTACCTAGAGTTCTTCAATAATATATTCGCCCTAGGAATTGTTACGGAAATCTACAAGGATCTACAAGGTTAAACTTTTCGATTTACAACGTTAGCTTAAAATCTAAAGCGATTTCAAAATAATTTAGAGGCTAATATGAAAGAGAAATATACTTTTCGATAAAAATAGGATTTTTGTTCAAATCTCTTAGTACGAGCCATCGCTGATGTGGTACATCGCATTAAAGTGTGTGTCTAGTGATAATTTTTCCATACCTACTTTTTAAATCTCTTCAAAATGTAACCATGCCTACATTTTGGAATGTGATTCATTCAGAAAATCTGTCTGGACATTTTCGTACGATTTATGGAATCCTTGATGATTTTTACTCATAATTTCATTGATACACATAGACATCATTTCAAATTTCCTCACATTTCACCAGAGAAACCCTACACTTAATTTTTCAAATTAGACTTTTAAGCTTTTCCTATGTATGTATTTCTATAGTGGCTATTTCTTTTACAAAAGTTTAAAACTCAAAAGAAAATTCTAAAATTTAAATAATATATAGCCCATAGAATGATAAAGGTGAGCAAAGTACAAAAATCATGAAAATCATTTAATGCTGAATTAGAATGGTTTAAGAACATATAAGTATATAAATTCGTGTGACACCTTGAAATAGGATTAACATATCACTTGATGTTAAGAATGCCTGATATTTTCTAAAAATGACTTAATCAACCATTTAAAACTTACAAGAGTTTATTAGTGGTTGAGCACTGATTTACTATTTAAGCAATAAGAATTGGTGTTCTTGTTTTTTAGTTATTAAAATAAATATTTTACTTTGTGTATTACATACCTTAATTCTAATTGAAATTTCACAACTGAGAATTGTCTTCTACTTTGAGTGTTGAAAATTATTATTTGCCCTAATGTTAAAGAAATTCCTAATTTTTTCTACATTTTACTTCCATTCCTAACGATTTGCTGCCAATCAATAGATTGTTAGAAATAAAAAAAATAAGGATATTTATAATTCAGAGACCAAAGAAAAAATTTTTTTGCACCCATTTGGGATGGTAGAGGGCTTTTTGCAAACCGAAAATTTTCTTATCCAAGGTCAAAGGTCCAGAGACCCGCATGTTTGAATGACTTCTAATTCCTACCTTTAGTTCAGATAATAATCCAAACCGATTCTTCGCATCGGCAACTCATCATGTGACCTTGCTTTCCTAATTGTAGCTCTTCCTCACTGATCACATAGCCTTGACCCTACGAAAAAGAATTTATCGCCTTTTTGGCAATAACTAGATTTGCATTTTTATTTTTTTAATTTAAAATATGAATCGCATAATATGTAAATCTAATTTTCCTTAGAGTAGATAATTATAAGATTTTCATATGATAAATTGGTAATTTAATTAGTGTTCATACACAATTATATTTAAATCTGTGAGAATTTCCACTTAATATAAATAATTTCCACTTTCTGTAAAACTTGTAGAGTATTTCAGATAACTGCTATGTAGCTAAAATGAATTTTCTCCTTTTAGCTCCTTTACATGACTGAGATATAAGATTACTTTAAATTGATTGTAAATTAATTTTTTTTTCTTTTTTGTTCTTTTGAAGTAAGCTTATATTTGCATTAGTGTTTATTCTGAACAGATGCGTTTTTTTAAAACTATACGAGTATCCAACAATTTCACAAAAGACGATGCTTTGAGAAATCTGCAATCAATGTATTACATTTTCTTTATAATTTTTTAATTCAAGTATTTAGAATGAAAAATATTCCCGAACTGTTTTTCGAATTTTTATAATTCATCAATTATAAATTCCTTTATAACTTCTAAATTGTTGTTACTTAAATTCAGTCACTGTTAATAATTTGTAGATTAATTCTCTGTCATGTAAATTCAATTTAATAAGCATAAAACTTCCATTATAAATGAGCGAATAATTGTTTAGAATTTCTTTATCTGGTCTCTCTTTCGCACCAAATTACTTTCATTTTAATTCTAAATAGAGAATATGATTTAACTGGCTAATGTTTTCCGTCAAATATTATTTTACCTTACTATTCAAACATTCTTGAAGAGTTAAATTTGAAAATTTAAAAATATCCAATAAATTTTAAGAGAAAATAATAAATAAAAAAATAAGGAAAAAAAAATTATCGAATAATTTGTAATTGGATAAAGAAAACAGCTAAAAAATAAGGAAAATACAAAGCAGAAAAGTATACGGAATAATATATTTAGAGTACAATTAAGTTCTTTTGGTATGTGTACTTAAGTTCTGTGTTACACATGATTAGATATGCTGTTTCATTAGAACACATTAAATTCTGTAATGTTAATTCGACATAATAGAAGCAAATAACTTTTGTTATTATACAAAATAAAACTGATGAGAAGAGTGCATAATTTTCGAAACTAAAAAATTCATGAGTGATAAAAGTGCAAAAAATTGTTCTTTATATTTTAGAATAAAAGTATATTCATTTTCACTGTTTTACAATGCTTCTAAAATAAAGAATAAATGTAATTTAATATCCTCAAATGAAATTTAATTTTTCTTTTTTAATATATGAAAATATTTTTTTTTCGATTTAAAATTATTTATTTAAAAATGTATGTATTAGCATTAACTTTTGTTAAGTTAAAAAAATGGTAATGTGATAAAATTAGGTTCTTTTATTTACGGAAAACAAATATTGATTTTTTTTCCGAGAAATGGATGCAATCTCTCGAAGCATCAAATTAGCAGATGTAAAAACCGAATATAATATTTATTCAGCCATAAATTGCGTCACTGCAAATCGCATATGTAAGACAGTAGAGGGTAGAACATAATTATCCTTTTACATATTTATGATCTCCACCGGAAATATTATTTATTTCATTCACGGCTAACCACAAGGCTTTTCCTATTTTGGTTGTAGCAAAATAAAATCTACGCAGACCACACCTCGTTGATAAAGACTCGATACGTCGAAGCACATGAAAGAAATCAGACGGATTGTAAGAAAAAATGACATCGTTTTCAAATTTAATTTTAACAGTTCAAGGATATAATCAAATATCAGATTAATGATCATTAATGTCTTACATATTTTTATGTTAATAGTTTCATTCAGAATTTTTAGTATTAAAAAAAAATCTCAATTATACTGAAGTTATTATCAAATGTTTTATCAGATTGATTTTTAATTTATTATAAAAGATGGTTATTTAGATAAAATATAATGAGCAGTTTCAGAATTATATGCTTGGAAAAATTGAAAATAAGCATTTTTGCATACAAAAACCTTCTGAAGCACAAAAAAAAACTAAAATTTATAATTTCAGATGTGTTAAAACCTTTTTTTTATCATACTTTATTTTGAAGTTTAAATTGATATAGATATTTGTAAGTAAACTATATGTATATTAATATTTTCACACTTTGCCAATATTTTGTAAGTCTTACTTGTATAATAAGATATCGATTTGAATTTCCTTATAAGATATCTAAACATCATATTCTATGCTAATTTAGAGCTCCAATCATTATAAACTATTTTGTTTTTTTCCTTGCTATATTTTTATTATTTAAGTAAAATAAATCATTTTGTTTAAAATTAAAAAGAATATACTAAAATTACAGAAATATAATATTTTATTACTACATTAATAATTTTTTTCATTTCGTAAAATAAATAAGAAACTGTTAATTAATAATTTCAGAATTGAATTTATTTATAAAAAATTTGAGATAATTTTGATTCATATAATTTCAATTTTGTAATTGGCAATTTAACTCAACAAAATAAACCATAAATCTATAGTATTTTCAACTTCAATCCATATAAAAGTATTATTTTCGTTATTTTTAGTAAAATAAATGAATTTCACTTCTGAATATTTTCTTGTTATTCCATGTCTTTATGTTTGTATTATCTTAAAATTAAAAAGATAAAATGAAGAAAATAGGTATAAGCGATTGATTAAAACCCTTCTGAAGTTGGCGAAAATTTGGCGACGAGAAAGAAATGGTTGATTACCAATAACCCTACATATTTTGGCATCTCCAAATCGGTGGAAGTGTGTGATTTCGTTTTCGGTCCATTCTAACTCCCTTTCTTTTACCTACTGTGTCATTCAAAGAGAAAATTATAGCTCTGATTTTTTTCTCTTGCATTTTCCGCTTTTTCGAGTTGCTTCACCCTAGTTTTCGCCCGCCCTTTTCTCCACTAAGAAATTATATATTTTCTCGACTTTAGCCGTGGGAAATGTTTTCCACCGATGATTTAAATGATTTGTTTATTCATTCAAATGTGGTTTCTGTCTGTGATTTTCCTAGAATTGTTTGTTGTCTTAACCAAAACATACTTTTGATATTTTGAACACCATGCAGCTTTTTTTAAAATTTTAAATTACTGATATATTAATTCTTTGAAAGATTACGAACGAATATGAAATATGATCTGTAATAAAGAATAGAAATTAAACAAATTTCTACTTTATATAATTATTTTAAAATATTGTCTCATTCGCCTCAAATCATTATATATATATATATATATATATATATATATACATACTTTTTATATAACACTTAAAGTATAATATTATTTAATTAGCCATAAAATATATTACATAATAAATTAAGCAAACACAGATAAATTATTTTTTTAAATTTTTTTGTCCTGTGCTTTTATGTACCATGCTTTTATGAAACAATTATCACTTTCTTTCACTGTTCATCAAGTTTATAAAACATGCAGATCTTGCAATAAAAAGCTCAAGATGTGCTCTGTTGCGCAGAGTAAAACACACAGTGAAATTTTCTCAGCTGCGTTATATCAAATTGAAACGAATGGATTGTGTTCATACAGATAAAAGTGCAAATAATTAATTTTATTATTTATTTGCACTTTTTTGAACAAAATTTTCAGTAATGTTTAGTTTTCATCATCATATATTATTTCTCAAGAAATTCAATTTAGATTTTATTTGTGTTGTTTTTTTTTGAGCATTCTAAAATAAGTATGTTTCTCTAGGTTCAAATTTAATAAAACCCAAATTCTTATCAGATCTATGAAATATTCTGAGATTTTAATTTGAGTATAACTATTCTAAATAAATTATTTTCTTCTAATCCTATTGAATACAGTGTATTGTGTGAAGGACATAATTTCATAGGGGGAGGACGTCTATTTACATTGAAATAAAACCACCGCATATGGTAGAGTAAACATGAGATAATAGTTCAGCAGTCTGTTTTTCTCAAATTAATAATAAATTATAACAATAAAAATTAATCTTATGTACGCTTATGTAGTAAATGAATGTGTGTTAAATAATTGCAGAGTATACAAAATTTAAGTATACATATATATTTGAATAGAAAACATATATTCATGTATGTGTATGTTGTTCTTAGGAGTAAACATGCCAAGCCTCTCCAGCAACTGAATGGTTCATCGCATTCTAGCCTTCAGTGCTCGCTTCGTGGGTTCGTCTCCCACTTTAGGCGTGTTTGCTTGTAGTGATTTGAAATTCTGTTTTAAACTGAAGGTTCTGGTCAAATTTGGCATCATATGCGGAAAGTGACACAGATTGACAAACAAACAAACCCAATCCTAGTGATAAATGAGCGATATATTTAAATTAAAATTCTTGTGTTTATGTAATATAAAAGTGCCTTCTGAAAAATCATTTAATACATTGCTATAATTTTTTAAATCTTCCTGAATCAAGAAAATTCAGAAAACAAAGAACTGTTTGTTTCCCTGACCCTTAACCTTCAAACCAATTTTCTCAAACCCACAAGAGTTTCTCTATAAATGGAAACAGTAATATGTATATATTAATAACAATAATATTTTATTCTCTTATGAGATTGTTTTCTGGTATCAATAAGATTTTAAAATGTTGTAGAATGTGGTCATTTTCTATATCTTTTTCAAAGTTATTTTTGAGTTTTGTCTATTTCCGTTTTGCTTTTAATTTTTCCTATAAACTTTGTTTTTTTCTATTTTTTTTCTATTTAAAGTCTACATTGTTATGTTTTAGTATAATTTTGTTATACATTGTTTCCTGCATAATGTATCTTATTGAGAAATTATTCATTCATATGAAAGTTATGAATATAATTGAATTATTTTAAAATGTAAGTTTTCTCAAAACTTTTTTAATACAAAATTAAAATAATTTTTTCAAGACCACCAACCAATGTTATCTCTTTAATCAATGTTTTAATATGAGTTTGTGAACATTAGGTGTGTGTGTGTGATTAGATTCATTTCTGATGCTATCTCGTGATCATTTTGTAAACAGAGTATTTAAATAAATCTAGTTTGAGATTAACAACTAATTCTTCCAATCATCTTGATACGAATAATATTTTTGGAAACTTTTCCATCAATGGAAACCAAATTCAAAGTCAAAGTAATTATTTTTATTTTAAATTTTGCAATTATATGGGAATATATGATGGAATTTCTTGACAATTTCTACTTACTTCTATTTATAGTTGCGTTTAAATTTTAAAATATCTCAAAAAATATATCAAAAATATGTAATTATACTTTATGACTACCCTAAAACTGCATTTAAAAGACATAGTTCCATGTATAAAATTATAAATTATTTCCACAGTGCTAATATAAATTAATTATGGAAAATAATTTATATTGGAAAAATTAAACAGGAAAAGGAATTTTATTCTAAGTTTTTGAGTCTAGTTCTTTTTACAATACATTTTTAGAAGCTCTGAATTTATTGCTTATATTTTCCAGGTATTCTTTTAACTACATGTGTCCAAGAAATCCATTGGAAAAATTGATACTTGTGTTCTATATGTATTTGTTACATATGTAAGACTTGTAGCATATACATATAGAAAACTAAAATTATAAGCATTTTCTCAAATTATTACATTTATAAAAATATTTTTAGATGACAATGTAAAGTAATATTGTAAAATTAATGTAGTTTAAATTCAACTAAAATTATACGTATATAATGTTCGATTTATAAAGTTTTAATGAAGCCAATGATTTTTCTAACGTCTTAAAAAGCTTGTTTAATCATTGATGTGATATCTTATCTTTAACTTTTCAATGGAGTTCCAAATTATCAATATTTTGAGAAACTCTTCATGCTTCTTCTTATCTCAAGTTCCGCTAAAGTCAAACATTTCAAATCGTGAGAGTCCTATTCATGTGCACAATTTATTTATTGTAAATATTTTTCCAGACACTAAATTTTTACGCGAACCGAAATTACAAATAACCGAATTAACTACTAATTATGCTTAACCGAATTTCTTATATAATAATTTCATTCCATTTGTAAAAATATTATAAGGCACTTGAGAGAAATGTTTTTACCCTGTAAATTTTATTATTAAATAGCAGGAAATTTGGAAATACTCCTCTTTCCGTGGAAGTTTACAATTTGATTTTCATCAAATTCAAAAATTTTTTAAAACTATTTATTGAGAAAAATAAAAATGGAAAAATAAGTATCAATTTTCATGTTAAAAATATTAAACTTATCAAACACTCAAATAATAGTTATAGGGGAAAAAATCGTTAGATTCTCAGGAACATAATCCTTTTCGCAAGAAATTCGTCATGTCTTAAATGTTTATTTCCAAACGAAATATAAACTAATAATTTTTTTCAATGAAACGGTTAAAATCAATAAAAATGGCCAACAAAACTCACTTGGTATTTGATTTTTTTCTTTTCTTCTAGAGCATTACCTATTTTAAATTATTTTAACATCACAGCAATTTTCACTAAAAAAAAAAAAAAAAAAAAAAAAAATCATTTCAATTTTAAACAATTTTAGAAATAAATAAAATCTGTTAAAACAATTGAAAATTATTAAATATTTTGTATAAGTAATAATACTCATATTTTTATGTTCATTTCATCTAAAAATATTACAATTACATAATTTTATTAGTATTGTGCCGATAACATTAATACTTTAAATTCAAATACATTTACTATTTATCATTTAACTGTAAAATAATTTTAATAAATATTATAATTTAAAATCAGAAAATAAATAATTTTGATGTTTTAATATGTATATATAAATCAAATACCTTGGTTTTTCATAGATTGAAATGAAAATTTTATTCTATTCAACGTAGTGTGGATTTTTCAATTATTATCATATAATGATCACATCACGAAAATTAATTTTTCACAGAAAGTATAAAATCCATTGTAAAAATGCAAATTATTATCAATATTTCTTTAAAAGTTATTCTAATGGTAACAGTCAAAGAAGATATTTTTGTGAGTATGATTGACTCAATTCGACAGATTATTTTGGTGATAATGTACCTATCGTTTTCAATATTTTTATAAGAAATATTTATTTTAAATATATAATTCTTGAATAATAGTTCTTTTGCTGATCAAAGATTTATCTCTAAAATTGATCCTAAAGTAGAATAATAATTTTATTTCAACCAGCACTTGAATATTATATAATCCATATGAAGTCAAAATTGTTATAAAGAATAGTGCTGCCATCTATTGCACATTACAACATTAAAATAATTTCTTGCTTGGTTAGTTAAGGGGAAAAAAAAAAAATCAAAGAACAAATTGTATCGAAGAAGGAGAACAATTTACTATTCGTTTTATATATAATGAATTCTATATTATTGAAATAAGGAGCTATTTTAATAAATATTAAAAAAATTAAAAAAAAATTAAGTATTTAGTTTAATTTAATTTAATTATGATTCTTTTTCTCTTTTTTTTTCCATGCAATTATTACACCTATGTAGATTAGTACTTATATTATTAAATTAATTATAGGTTATAATAATTAATATGAGGTTTAATTATTTATTTACATCCACATTTCCCCAATAGATAAAAATAATTTTGATGAGGAACAAGGCGAAATTTAAATTAAAATTAAAAATTCATCTAAAAATTAAAACATATGTTTTTTCAAATATTTCATGTACATTTAATAAACTTTTTACTTATTTTTTCACAAACTTTATTTATTTTTACGATTCTTAGTATTACAATAAATGTATAAATCAATAAAAGATAGTATTATATTTCGCTAATAGATGGCACCATCATAAAGGATAAAATATAGTATTACTTGCGGAATATGTTTTTTGATAAATTATGTCACAACTTTCTCGCCATTTATTTATTCGGTTAGGAAAGGATAATTAAGTTCATTAGGCCGGAAACTTTTCTTTTTCTCATCTCATTTAAAACTTTGCCTAATTATCTTCACTCATTGTAGAAATTAGATAAGATGAGTTTTAAAAAGTACTAATATCTTGTCTCAACAACAGACATTGTAACTATAATGATCACGGGAAAATTAAGGAGGCGATTGTTCTAGGAATTCTTAATCAAATTTGCTTGTATATTTTCCACTACCGAGTTTTAATTTCTAATGCTCATTATATTAACAAATTTTCTGTGTTGAATCTAATTAATCTGAACTTCTTAATAAGTTGTAGTGTTACCACTTAGAAAGTTCTCGTAACTGTTGATGTCTAATTATCGCTCGACTGTGACAGTTTAATTAAGCTAAAAATAATTGATTTTAGTTGCAGAGAAATATCCAAAATTTTAAGTTAATATTTCATGTTATAGTTTATTTTTCATAACATAATCTGCTATATAAAAATCTTAATATTTATATAGACAGAGTTTTTATTCCCTGTGTATTTAATACATTTCATGTCTCAAATGTTATGTCGTAAAATCAGAAATAAAAAAAGGAATTAAACATAATGAAATCAATTCTAGGCTTTATTCAATATTTTCAAATGAATTATTGACTTTTCTCAATGCTTGGAATGAAAGAAGATAAGTTTAATTTTTCATGTGTATTATAAATTCCATTCATAAATCTCTTATTGCCGAAGATATTTTAGACTAACATTCAATTCTTAAATAATTTTGTGTTGAGAAGTAGCAATTATTTAAAATCCAAATAATTACTTTCAAATAAAAAATTATTTATTTAAAACCAACTGTTTTTAATAATTTTAAAACAAACCAAAAAACAATTATTTTTATTTATCGAAAAACAGGTACTTAATAATTTAAAAAAATATTTAATTTTATATTATTCTTAAAAATATGCAATAGTTTATTATTTAAACTTAAACGTAGTATAAAATTTGATTTAATTAAATTTCTTAATTAAATATGTAGAATATTTTAAATGAATATTTAATAACTTCATCACAGTAAATCCTAAACATAGTGATGTTGCCACTAATTATGAATTATGATTTAGTAATTGAATTATTACTTCTTTTAGTACTTAGGTTGATTCCTCATACAACTCCATCTACGTTTTTCAATTTCACAGCTATTTAGATATAGAAATATTTATAACTAATGAATCTAAGTATTTTTTTTTGTATTATTTTCTGTAACTAGAATCTTGATTTAATTATTAAATTCATGTTAATGAATTATTTTGTTGAAATATTTTTCTTAATTAAATATCTTTATGAAAGAAGCTGTATCTTGATGTAGGCATAAGCATATATTATATAGGTTAAAGCTTTCTTTCGAAATAATGCCCAATGATGTTTCTTGTAAAAATATTGTATAAAATTACATATATTCCAATTATTTCCAATCAATTATGAATGTTTGTCAAACCATAATTTTTGATTCTTATAATGATAACTTCTTGAATGATGATTCTTGTAATGTAACTCAGGTTGAAATTTTGTTAGATTTGGTTATTAAAATACGATTTATTACGATCAAAGCTGCTGAACACCATCAATACCTCGTAACTTTGACATTGAAAGGTTGTAATATATTTCATTTTTACTAATTTTCAAAAAATGCATTGCGTTTACTATATATATTTCATTTATTTATTTAAAATTTTTTTTTTGCTAATATCCCTTTAATGGAATAAAGTTTAAAAAACTATGATATCATTTTATCCTAAAAACTTGTTCTAATTAAAATATTTTTAATAATTCTGTTCATAACTAATTATTTCTATTTTATAAAGATGTATCATGAAGATAAAATGTATTAATTTAGCGATGAAAGAATAATTTATTGTTTTAAATTTTTTTTAATTATTATGATGAAATTTTCAACATTCTTAACCCTTTGTATAATTCTTCTTATCTAGTATATTTCCTACATTTTTTTTAACTTCTCTAAACTTAATCCTTTAATTCTATTAATATTGTACGAAAAGCGGAAACAATGCTTAATTGCTTTTTTTTAATTGTTATCTAACAGTTCAAAACTTTCTAAAAGTTAATAGCTATTACTAGAGATAACTTTTTTTCTTCTTACATTCAACGGTAGTTCAAGATTATCGACCCGAAAATTTTTTTTTTTGTTTTTTGAAGTTCAAAAATAAACAAAAGCTCCTTTTAGTGACTATACTAATGACTGAGCCTCTGGTTTGTTTGTCTTTTACCATAAAATAATCAGGGAACAAAAGGAAAAATAAATAGCATAAAAAATTCTAAAGTAACTGCTCAGTATTTTTATTAAGTTCATTAGTGAAAATTCTTTACGTTGAAAAACGTAGGGAACAAATTATGTTGACAAGAAGTACATTGATCGAAGGTCAGTATTCTTTTACAATCGTCTGATGCTCAATTAAGTATTTTTATTCGACATTATTTATGAAAAAGTCTGTATAACATTCCAAAACCTTTTTCCTGTCATGCAGAAATATTTTTCTATTTACATCTTTCTATGTCTGAATTTGCTTTAGATTTGGAATAGCTATTACATCAATTTTTTAATAATTGATTGTGTTAAAATCACAGTGAAGGCTAGTTATTGTCTGAAAAAAATAAATGAAAAAAAAGTGAAAAGAGGAAGAAAAAATATTTTTGTTGAAGTGGTCAACGCCTGGAAACGATTTTTTGTTAGTAAGAAAGGTGCTTCTGTTCTTGCTTAGACGAATAATTTTTTAAACTATTTTTTTACAAAAGCTGTGAATATAAAAAACAGGTCATAATTAATGCTCAAGTAAAAATTCGAATTAACTATTACGATGAAGGTTCACTCGAAAAGAAATTTTTTTCCATAATTAAACATGAAGAGAATTACAATGTCATTTTTATGAATAATCTCATCGATACAAATATTTAAAAAATTTGTCATCTGTAACATTTTTTGCAATCTATTATATTTTTTGGAATTGAATATAATGATTGTAATGAATAAGAATTGATTTAAAATTATATTTTTTTAAGCACTTAAGATTTTGAAAGAAAATAATCCAATTTATTAAAAAGACTGGTAAAAATGTAATTGTTATACTCTTTTTTTTATTTAATACCATACTGTGAGATTTTATCCTCTTTTTCACAACTTGAAATATGAATTTTTACATAATTAAGGTTGATGTATGTTTTGAATTACTTTCTCAAAAGGAATTTTTTCACATTTGAAGGTTATTATTTTTGTAACTACAGAAAGTGAAATGTATGTTTTTTTTTTATTTTACTATCAAACATGGGGTATGTTTTTATAAAGTTGAATAAAATTTTAACTGTCTGAAATGTTTTTAGTACTCCAGATTTTTAATCAAAATTTGGTTGTCACTTGTAAATTCCTTTCTTTCCCCCATATTACAGATTTATTAAAATGATAGAATTTTTAGATATTGGCTTTTAGTTCATGGCTGTTATTTAACTACTTTTGAATTATTAGTTAAACATATTCACATTCAAAATAGTTAAACGAAAACTTGCTAAAGCTAGTTCTAAGCCTTTAAAACTTATTTTAAATTCTCCATCAAATTTACTGATTACAGGTATGAATATATACTATAATTCTAATTTATTTATTTTTAGGTACAAGCATCACATGCGAATGTACCACAACACATTGCTTGGAACATCATATGAAGCATTGCAACACTACAGGAGTGTGTTTCAGTCAGTACCTCGACAGGCACGATGGCAGTCATCCTGTTGTAAGGGGCTGTATACAAAGCAAAACGCCACTTCTCTGTGAAAATAGGCGGCCAGCTGTTGCAAAAGGAGCCTGGCCACTCCTACTCTGTTGCAATAGTAATTTGTGCAACCGGGACGCTGTACCTACACCACCACCTTGGTTCGAAAAGCATAACAAGGAAAATGAATCTTCCGTGATATCTGATGATCCATTACTTGGTAAGTATTTTATGAATGCCTACACATTATAAAGTTATTCAATTACAAAAATAGTTAACACCATTGGAAGATGGTATTACATATTTAGTCAATTTATTTATAAACGTATAAATGTTTTAGTAGATACTTGCTAGGAGGAATTCAAGAAAATTTTATTTGTTCGTATAAAACTTAAAAACTATGATTAAATAGATAAAAAATATTGCTATTGTAAACAAATTGTCATGAAAATGTTTTAAATGTGGCAGTCTCGAAGAGTCATTTATATTAAAAAATAAAGAAGTTTAATTTATTATAGAAACATATCTTGCATTACAAATTGTAGATGACATAATAATATAATGCGCGAAATATTAATAAAACAAATAATGAATTCAAACATTTTAAAATTAGACACCAAATATCAAATGGTAAAAATTTAAAGAATGAAGATAATTAATTTATAGAAGAAGAAGCTCCAAGAAATAAAAAAGAAACTTAAATATCTATACTAAAAATTATTTCCCTGACTTCTTTGTAATTGCATGTAGTCGTTTCTTTAAAGTAATTAGAAGGTGAGAAATTCGAAGTTTACAATACATGTTATTATTTGGCCTTAAATGTCAAGTGGAAATAAATAATTGTTTTGCAATGTAGTGATTGATAAAAAAATAAAAGCGTTTTGATCTGTAATTTATTTCGTTCCAGTTCAACTAAAAAAAAAAAAAAAATAGGTTCGCTTTCTTTTTTCGTTCCACCAAAAATAATGGTTTTCGGTTGAGTTTCGAATGAATGGCTTTATTTTTATATTCTTGGTACTAAAATATAATTCTATCATAAACAAAAAATGCAATTCCATCGAAATTTAAAAGATTTTATTCTTTTTTAATTGGTACACTATGTGAATTGATACCTTTTACCAGCACGTGCGATACGAGCGGTGAGCAGAAAACGGCGAGCTTAGTTATCCGTTATCAAAATCGACTTACCAATCAGTTCTTGATTATGTGTACCTTCGTTGCTTGACATTTGCCGCTGACATCATGCATTTGGCCCTGCAATAATTGCGTAAAAAATATGTTTTTTTGCTTACTGAACATAAAAAATTGCATATTATTATTATATCTTCGAACATATTTTCTCTGATTATTTCTGTTGTCTCGGAAAATAAATAAACTTGAAAATGTCATTTTAACAACAATTTATGTATCCGGAGCTGCTAAAACCGCCATTACAGTTTCATACAAGTACTTCGCTAAAGAAGATCTAAAATCTTAGCATTTAAAATACAGTTAAAATACAGATTTTAACATATTTTGTGTATTATTTCATCTAGTTAAACAATATAGAATTGGTCTTTCAACTCCTATTAGGACTTGGTGAAAAAGATAGCCGTTACAGGCGCAACTGACTTTGGGGTTCAAAGCAAAAGGCAAGATAATCGGTTGAGAGATACACATGATTTTTAATTTATTTCTAACTTGACTATTTACTTCTAGTTGACCATTGTACTTACTCTCCATAAATTAATACCGACTTTCACTACCCCTTTTTTGCCTTCTGAAGTCTAGAGATATGTATTACTACTCGTAAATTACACACTATCCCTTTCAGTATCTCTTAGAGCTGCGCTGCACTGGATAATTCCTGATAATCATTCGGTTTCTCTATCTAAATAGTTTGAGCCATGAGTCTTGAGCTACACATGCAGTGATGATCGGGGGTTAAATAAATACATTTTTGGGTGTATGAATCATAAAAATTAGCGTTGGTGATCCCCACAAATGTCTTGACAGTCGACCGGTCGATCGTGGTCCTTCTAATTCCTACCTCTGATCTATACAAATATTTATGAATGATCGCATGATGAGATGCGAAAAATATAATTAGACGGATATTTTTCTTTAAAAAATCATCTGTATTTGTGATTTATTTCAACTGAATTAAATCTACCTTCCACGGGTTTCATGCTAAAATGAAACAGAAAAATACTAGTGAACATCAAAACAGAAAATCATGAAGTGATGTATATGTAATGAGGATAATTATGTAATTGGCATTAAATAGGAAAATATTGATGTTGGTTATAGTAATAAAATGATTGAAGTTATATCGCACCAAAGTAGACCAATATTTTTTTTCAATTCATTTCTATTTTTCGATCTAATCAAAGTAACTTTTTTTCCTGGTTTTCGGATCAGTTCCGCTTCGAAGCTTTAGATAAAACATGCTAGAGGCTGAATGGCTATCGCTCTGACCTTCAATTGAAGGATTTTTGGGTTCGATTCCTACTTGAAAAAAAGATGCTTGCAATAGTTTGGGACCCACTTTAAATTACAGTTCAATTGAAATAAGCGTCATGTGTAAAAAATAATAGCAAAGTAACTTACTAACAAACAAAGTGAACTGATTCGGAGTAAGCAATAAGTAACTAAACATAAAAGAAAAAGCCATTGGAAATATTGTTGCAAATTTAATAGTGATAGAATTTGAGAGAATTTGTGCTTTAATATTTATATAATGGAAATAGTATGCCTTTTTAATCATAAGCTTCGAAAGACATAAAAATAGAAAGTTGTATTGCGAAACAGTTGCGAAATGCATTAAAGGTCTTATATTCATGACTATGCATTGTTGCAAAGAGTGCATTAAAGATTTTTCAAATCAACAACGAGTTATGTTGAACTTAACTTATAGAAGCATATGTAGAAAAAAGACTGAAACTGGTAATTATAATTGATAATAAGAGTAATGAATAAAAACATAACCTTTGAAAACATTATGATTGAATTAATTTTTCTATTTTTCTATTGGCATAGTATGAAAGTTTGTTCAATTACCATGACTGATTTTCCAGGAAATTATATTTATTAATGACATAATATTATTTTTACTGTTTGTACGCTCATGTTTCTACACAATCTGTGAATGAAGAAATATTTGGGCGATCTCCAATTTCTTCTTCTCAGTCATCTGACTCTACAAAATATCTAAATTCTGGAATTAACTGATAAATTTATTATTTCATATAAGTTTGCTATATGAAATATGTACGTGTTATTTAAAATACTCATATTGAATGTTAAAGAAAGATGATATTAATATTAGTCCAAATTTATCATTCTATCCAGGGGGATTTTTGAATAATCTCAAATGCATGTAGAACATTATAATAGTAAATAATAGTAAATGTCATAAAAATGTAATAATGTAATAGCATAAAATTATACTACACAATAGCATAATAATATGATAACTTAGTAACTTAATGGGAAAACATAATAATATGAGGTATGAGTAAAAAAGAAATAAATTCTACAACATCGACCCCATTTGCATTTTTTCATTTTGAGTGCGATAAAGTAGAGTGCTTTATACATTTAAATTTATTTTAAAATCTTAAAATGTCGATAGAATTTCTTTCAAACAAAGATAATTGATTTAAATTTTCCTACTTCAACCAATCTTTAAGAATTAAAATTTATTTATAAAATCATCAAAATGAATCTAATTTAATTGAAGATGTGAATTCTTTTCTTTCAATTAAATGTTAAAAAAAATCTTAAAGTTCGCAATTGAGTTAGGCAAATCTCACACACATCTTGGGCTGAAAAACTTTAAATGTGTAGAGTGCTTATTAATATAATTTTATGAGTAGACCTTCTAAAATTAAACTAAAGAAATTTATGATTTTAAAGAACTTTTTGCTGTCTTTTGTTGCAGGTGCCAATGAAGTCCTCGACGTCACTGGTGGATTCAAGAGCATTAATTCAATGGATACTTCACCATCGAACCACTTGTCAACGTCGAATGAAGAGACAACACTACTCTACACTTCTACGAAGTCCAAAACGAAGTCCTCCCTCCCACACATCATCAGTCCCATCTACATATCGGTCCTAGTTCTTGGCATCATAAGCCTGGTTATCATTGGCGTCATAGCCACTGTTGTCCTGAGACGGAGTAATCGCTTCTACATGGAGCAATATGGAGCCCTGGAGCACCAGCACGAACACTGCTGTCTGAAACACGCCAACGAACACTTCGCGTCTTCCGTCCACATGCACTGTGACTGCGATTCCCAGGTGGAATCTATTAGCACATGCTCGCAACCATATGTGCAAGCTGTGTACCAAAGCCACGAAACCAACAACACTTAGATGGAAAACCGTATTTAGTGGTTTATAAGTTATTCTTTGTTGAAATACATGTGATATATATATATATATAAATACAGAGAGAGATCTGAAATTACCAACAAGAGTTGGCCACTGGAGTTGTAGTTTATACAATTCAATCTTTGAGCATTTATTTGATACAGCTCTTGTGATGGTGCAAAGTATTACAATGGTTGTAATTAATGACTTAAAAGTGTGAATGAGACTTTGTCTAAGAAATAAACACCATGAACTGATGTTTATTAAATGATGTGATGAGAACAGAGATTGACAATTACTTTACGAAAGTGTTTTTACTCTTACAAAAAATACTCTTTATAATTTTGTGTATAATTACTCATAAAAATTCCGTAAATATTGTCAATATAACATATATGTCCTTTCTCAATATTTATTTATAACTATTATTTAATTATAAATATAAATATATTAATAAATAGAAAATTAATTAACTGCTTAATATTCTATTTAAACAATTTAAAATTCAAAATTCTAGATATTTTCTCAAATATTTAATATTAATAAAGAAAAGAAATAATTATGTAAAACGTTTTCACAACACTAGTTTATACATAACTTTTTATCTAATAAATAAAAATGTTTTTAAAACTATATTTTATGTAAAATTACTATTATATTAGTATGTGAAACTAAATAATTTATGGAATATATATATAATGAATTGTTTGCTTACCAAATGAATTTTACTTATTTGTAACTTGTAAACGTAATGTATTTTATGATTGCATGGATTTTAAAACAATTATTTATTTAGGATGAAATTTGTCACCTTAACGCACACACATATTTATACAGTTTTTAATTTTAAACATTATCGTCTAATTAATAAATTTTTATCAGTGGCCATCACTTTTATAACGTAAATAAACATATAATATCATACCTCAATCAAATCAAAATGGATTATTAGTTTTTAAATTTTAAATGGTTTTTAGCTTCATTTTGTCAAGCTTAAGACAGTGTTTATTGTAATAAGCTATAAATTTACAACATCGTACAAATATTAAGATTTCTGTAAATATGTATTCTTTTACAAGAAATGAGAGAAATATTCTGGTGTATTAAACAGAAATTTAAAACTTAAGTGGTTGTGCTTGTAAATTGATGTATAAAATGTATTGTGAAAATATTTTTGTTAAAGATTGTATGAATTTTTATGTTATATAATTGATAAATGTAAATAATATTCTTGTAAATAAATAAATTATTTTAATTATTTAAATACTGTGTGTTGTTTTCTTCATTTGCATACACAAAAGAGAAAGAAATAATATTTACATATTAATTCTGAAAATATGTCAAATAAAAATGTCTTAAATGTTTGGTAAAATACGTAGTCTGAACATTATTCTTATTTATTTCATTAGGATGATACCATATATTTCTATCATACAGTATTTAAAGATATGTGTTTAAAGTGATTCTTAACTGAGTTTCAATGCTAAGCTTCTATAAAAGATATTTTTATGTTAAATGAAAAATGTTACTGTCCATTATATATTTAAGACACACAATAAATATTTTTAATTATGTTGTTTCTATACTTAAAAAAATTTGATTTTTGTAAATGATTTCTCCAATCTATTCTCAGAGATTTTATAATAGTAAGCATATTTTGATTTTGATGAAATATCAGTTTTTCAATTGTAATTTATGATTCAATCCATTCGTTTAAAATAAAACAAATGAGAATAAGATATCGATTTGTATTTATTTGTTTTATCTAAGATAATGTGTAATGTAAGATACTATTTACTCTCGATCTCAACAATATTGAGTTTTCCATCGTGTAAATTAAATTCTCTTTCTTCTTGTTCATGTAAATTATATTCTAAAAAGTCACACATTTTTAAAACAAAAAGAAACGAAGATATGTTAAATTATTCTTTCAAAGGAATTGAAAAACACATTAATCTCATATACCCACATCTATTCCACACGTAAATATAAGACACAATTACATGTTTAATATTTCCTAAAATAATATATTAAAAATATAACATTCACTTTTAAAATTCGTTACATATTTTCTTACAGTAGGAAATATATAGATGCTTCATTTTCCGCATTTGATGAACTTCTCATACCTAAATATCGTCTTCTACTGTTATTAACTTTAAAAAATTTCCTTTTTAATTTGAGTAACATATTTTATTATCTCTAATGACCATTTCATAGAAAGATAGATTTTACTTTTTTTTCTTCAACATCCAGATAATCTGATAACGCACAGCAGGAATTCTTTTTTTTAAGGGATTTATGAAAGTGATTCCTTACAGAAAGCATCAAATATTGGCGATTCAAAAACCAGTGTTACAATCACAATAGCCAGTATATTTCACAGTACCTGTTTTGAAACTGAAAATTGTCTTTGTATTCTTTCTCCGAAACAGGATGCTTAAAATTAATTAGGTTAATAAAAATTTTCTTATTCTAACTATTAATACTTTTAATATAAATATATATATATATATATATATATATATATATATATATGGGAGAGACAAATCATTGACAATTTTAAAGCAAGTCTTAATTGTAACACAAAAACTTAACTGGTTAAATTGTTTCTAAGACTTTATGGTATTAATTTAAAATATTGTAAAATTTAGATTATTTAAAAGAAGCATGATATATTTTTAGTAAATATAAATAAAGGAATTATGTATAAAAAATTGTACCTGAGAAAAATAATATAATTAAAAAAATGTTACTAAAATATTTAAAATCTTAAATTGAGTATGAAGTTATATTAAATTTTGCATAATTGACTTATCTGTATATATCTTAAGAAACTGGAATAAGTAAAATGGATCTTTGACATGTTTTAATAACGAGAATACGTCTTTTCACGAAAATTTAACTCATTACTACAAATATTGTAATTCCTCAGTTTTTAGAAAAAGGTTGTTGTTTCAAGCCTTTTATTGAAAAATATTATCTATAACTTAAAAGTAATTAGAAGTCACGAATTTTTAAATCATAATTCTGAATATACTTAGCAAGTGTTGTCTGATAAGTAAAGTACATATCAACATAATTCTTCCATAATCAAATGTAAACTTTGTTATCTTCAGGAAATAAGAAAGCTAAGAAAGTCGTTGAGAAATAGTTCTACGTATTATTCACTAATATGGTAGCCTGTAACAGGCTGCCTTGATAATTTTTCTCCATTAAGTTCGATCCTGAGCAATGACCCTCCATCGGTTTACTCCTATTCTTCTTAGATTCTTTTCTACATCGTGTAATCATCTGTTTGAAAATCTTCGTTTTCCCCATTTTCCTTTCAAAATGAAAAGGTGATTTTTTGTAAATCGTGTCATCATATCTGAACACACACATACGGTTTCGACGGCTTTAAAACTAAAATCCAAGTTCATCAGGACAAAAACAAAAGTCTTGTACATAATCCTTTTGGCCCTATAAGAGAGTAAATTTTGGATTCTGAACAGAACAGAAGATCGTATATAGGTTTTTGAAAGAGAGATTTTTGAACAAATTAAGAAAACATCATTTAGAAAATTTTCAAAAACAAAAGTCATAAAAATTTAAATGTTTTATTATTTATATATAATCACAAAATTTAATAACACTATATTTCTTAATGCGTGCTTCTCTCTTTAAATAGAATACCTGTTAATAAATTGTTTTCAGTGAAAAAATCGGTTGTTTTCATTACTAAACACTGAAAAATGTAAAAATATTTTACATTTTTATGAAAGTAAATTCACCGCTTTGGATTGTTTATTACGAATATTATTCTAAAATAAATGTATGAGATACACATAAGTATTTTAAAATTACATTTGCGAAATTTCAAGTATTTTCAAAATAGTCTGCAGCACCTATGCGCTTTTATAGGCCATTTTTTCAAAGATTAAAGCTTGGAGTCTCTGAAAATTGTGTATTTATAGCCCCATCAAATTCATCTTGAGAATGAAAACGGTGTCCACCAAAGTTCTATTTTAGATTAAAAATACCCTAAAGTTCGATATAGCAAAATTAGGAGAATAAGTTGGACGTTTTATCACTTTGACATGATTTTGTTCAAGAAACTCAACTATAGATCCAGCTGAATGTGATATATTGTTATTTTAGATTTTGAATTTTCTAATATAGTAGACACTTGTTTTTATGAACTCGCGCGTAAGGACCTTTAAAGCTATTAATAAAATCAAAAGTACCTAAAATAGAAAGATAGATCTGAAAACTAAAATTGTTAAAAAAAACATGCTTAATCTTTATAAATAAAATTGCTTGCTATTACTGTATATAAGAAAGAGATGCAATATAAGTTTCATATCTAAAACAACTCTTTCACTTTATTAATAAAAAATATTAGACATTTACTTTTTTCTATTTAAAAACTTCATTTTTATATATTAGTTTCCTTTATATCAATGTCTAAAGCGTTACCCTGTTGTTTTTATCAAAAATGTACAAACCTTATCCTGCTAACCATTCATCTGGTTGTTTTGCAGATAGTCGCAAAATTAACGTTATTTTTATTGTTTTGTATATAACAGTTTTTTTTTCACTCTCGCTCATTATGTTGTCATTAACTCAACCTTCCAATACATCTATCACACAAACTGCATTTGAGCTCACATTCGAAAACTCCTGAAATAATATTTCAAGCAACAATGGGTTTATTTGTCAAAATTCATGGATGAGTAACTCATCCTTATTCACATCATCAGGTGAATTTTCATGTCTTTTTTATTTTTGCTTACGGTGCTATTCTTAGCAAAGCCTCCATGTCAAAATTAACTATGATACCCTAATCCAGATACCTTTTATTCTGAAACACCAATCCAAGCATATATTAACAAGTGTACTGAGCCTAGAATGTTAATTTCATAATGCGATGCTAAGCTATGATCAGTTACTGTCAAAACATCGTGTGATTTTTGCTCTCGAAACTATTAATTATATTTTAATGAGAGACCATGATAGTTTTCTTTTGTGATCTTAAGATCTGAGTTGAATTAAGGGGAACACAAAAATTGTGTGAAAAATTTCGGGATTTCAGCATCAGAAGTATGCTTAGTTATCCTTTTTCTTCTTCTTGAGCTTGTCAGATATATGGCACCTCTGAATTATTGCATTTTGTACCGTGCTCCAAGCCCAATATTTTCCTAGTTCCATTGTATTGGGTCAACTACTTTGTTTATGAAATCTGATAGGCCCTCAATGGAGCTTAGGTGTAACTCTTTAGGATATGTATTACCTAGAGTAGTGAATCTTGTAAGGGTAAGAGCATCACACTCATATAGGATATGATGATCTGATTCTACCCCTGCGTGGCATTTCCTACAATTTGGTTCCTGTTTAAAAAGTCCCATTGTATGAAGGTGTTTCCTGAAATAATAGTGCCCAGTAATGAAGCCAGTAATGAAGCAATTGCTTGAGTCTTCAATCTTGGGAGTCTAAGAATTTCAGATGCAATTTTCTCAGATGAGTTGAAAATCATACTTTTTGCATGTTTCTGTCCAGGAGAGTCACACCAAACTTTGTTCATCTCCTGTTTTTCCCATTTTTGAATGGCCTTCCTTGTAGTCTTCATGTTGATCCCATAAAAGGGTTCCATTCCTGATAGGTTGCTTTTTTTTATCCATCAGTAAACCAGATAAGATCATTGCTTTTTATTTCAATCGTGCTGTTTTTCCATTCTTCTCTGGTAGGAAAAACTACCTCGAATGGTCTTTCAAACACGAATATTCTTTTTATGCTGTCTTAAGGGATTTGGATAGTTGGATGGTTTATTTTTTTGGTAATAGTAGTATGACCTCCAGAAGAGGGCTTATCACACCACTGATTTTCCAATTTCATTCTATATGCAGTTATTCTGGCAGCGCTGCATATGAAGATATCTAGTAGAGTCAGGTCCAGAATGGCCTCTAGTGCTCTGGTAAGTGCTGTGGACATTGCACCTGTGATACACAAGCAGGCCATTCTTTGCAGACTTCCTAGCTTGTCCTTCACAGTTTTCTGTTCCACCTTACACCACCATATCACAGATGCATATGTAAAGTAGGCCTGACAATTGCTGTGTACATCCAAAACATCATTTTTGGTTGTAGACCCCAGTTTTTACCAAGTATGCATCTGCATGTCATAATGCATTTTTTTTGCCTGATTCATTTTGTAGTCAACATGTTTATTCCAGGTGAGCTTTTGGTCTAGAATTAAGCTCAGAAATCTCACCTCAGAAGCAACGTTGATTTCAACCTCAAAAAGTTTTGGGATAAAGAATCCCTCCCTTTTTATTTTTCTTGTGAATGGTATAAGGTTGGTCTTCTGTGGATTTATGTCCAGATTCCTTTCCTTACACCATTTGACTACATAACTTAGAGCATTTTGCATTAGTTGACAAGTTATGTGAAAGTCTTTACCAAGTATGAGTATGTCAATATCATCGGCATATAACCGGGTATAGTAACCTATAGAATTAAGATGTTTTAATAGGCTATTTACAACCAGATTCCAAAGTAATGGTGATAATACACCTCCTTGTGGACAGCCTCTGGTTGTCTTCTTTTCAAATGTCTCATTGAAGATTTTCATTTGTATAGCGCTATTCGAAAGCAGGGTCCTAGTGCATGAACAAATTGCGTGGTCAACCCCTGTATCCCTTAAGGCAAGGGTGGCCAAACTTTTGGGATCCGTGGTCTACTCCACATTTAAAAAATCGCAGGCGGTCTATCAATGGCAGAATTAAATTAGCGTACATATTTATTTTCGGTAACAAGAAAAAAATGGTAAATTATGTAATTTTTTTAAAAAAAACTTAATATTAATATTTAAAAAATAAAAATTTACTGACGAAAAGATTTACTTTTCGTTTATTACGAAAGAATTTCTTTTCATATTCAACTATACTTCGTTTAGTTGAAGTTTGGCACTGTATATGTGTGACAAGTTTATCATATTGTGCCTGGTACGAGCTTATTATAATGCATAAACACGAAATTAAATATTCATCTGTTAAATCTGACCAATGTTTGTTTTTTGTTCATGGTTGAAAAAGCAGATTCGCAAAGATACCACGATCCAAAGTGTGATTTCAAATACAAAATCAATTTGTAAATATGTGGAAACGTTTCCTCAGAAATTAATTTCCAAAAATCAGTATCGCTAAATATGCTCTGGATTTAAGAAATATATCACATCTTAATTTAATAAAATGTCCTATTTTTACAGGTACTCGACCATCAATAATGGTTTTATATAAATGAGAATACCATAAAATTGAGTATTTCTTTCAACCTAATTTAGTCAGCGAATCTTCTTTTTAATTCTTCAAACAAAACAAATAAGTATTAAGTGAAATCTTCGAAGTCTCGGTTTGGATTATGGATGCACTCTTCCTCCATGTTTTTGAAGTTTACTGAATTCATGTTTTCTTAATTGAGATGCATACCTTTCTATAGTTTTTTTGAATGTTTTCATCACGCTCATCATGTCAGGCTTTAAATTGCAAACCTTTAATCATAAATCTTTAAATAGTAAATCTTTGCACAGTTTGTTTTGGGTTTTAAAGCGTAGACTGAGTAAATTTTTATTTTAAATAATTCATTGATTCTATGTCATAAGTCATAATTAAATTGTTAATATCCGAGGTCATTATCGGGATGGTTGCACGGACTACCTAAAATGTCTTCTACCAGGACGGACTACTTCAAATGCCTTCGTGGTCTACCAGTCGACCGCGGTCGACTGGTAGACCACGAAGATTGTAAACTGAATTTCTATGATGTAAACTGAATTCTTCTATAATTTCTGAATTTCTATGAATTCGGTAAAATTGTAAACTGAATTTCTATGAGGAAATGCTCTCTTTTTGGGTACGTATTAATATTTTCTAAGAAAATCACTAAATAATTGTCAAGGAGTCTTTTGGTGCTTAGATAGTATTGTACATACTAGACGGGATTCTACCGAAAAATTAAACAACAAAAATATTGAAATTTCAAATTTTTTTAGTATTAGGTGATAATTTTTAAATAATTATTCAGTTATTTTAAGACATTTTTTTAAAAAATTAGGTTTTGTTACATTTCCAATTTAAATTTTCTAAAACTACAAAAGAATAATTTAAAAATAATTTCAAATCATGACATTTTCAAATACATCTAATTTCAAGGAATATTTAATGGTTTGTATGACCTGCATGAAGTTTAATACTACTACCACAATGATGTGTTTCAATATTTTGATAAAAACATTTCAAGTTTTTGATTTTGAACCATTTGAAAGATTTAGAAACATTATTTTAGTAAGTTTTTTACTCTTAGCAGTTATAAAGCGTCGACTACATTTTTCTATTGCTTTTTGTGATTTTAAAATAGGTACATGAAGAATATTTATGAAAATCATTGAGATGCTTTGATCATAAGTTCATATACAATTGTTTAATTTTTTACCTATTTATTTTAAAACATATTATTCTATATAAATGTAAATGTTCTGCGAAAACCTTTAATTATATACGTCAGAGATTGATTTTAAATATTAACAAAGTCTCAAACCAAAATTAATACGAATAAAAGAAATTAAAAAATTAATCAATAAGCTTCGTTTATTATATTTTAGCCGTGAATGCAAAAATTAAATGCTTTCTTTGAACATATTTATCATTTCTTACTTCCTCTTAAATTTTAGAACAATACTTTTCACAATGTTTCAAGATCTAATTTGCATTTGTGTGATATAAGGGAATACAGCGAATTTTAATTCATTAAACTTATCTTATAACAATATACCATAAGCTTTTAATTCTTTAGATTTTTCTAAGTCTGAAAATATAGAACTTCAAAGTAACGAAATATTTTTTTAATTAAAGTTATGTTAAAAAACGCAGACAAAAAATGTTTTTAAACAATAGAAATTAACTTAAAAGAAAATTTATGAAAAGGAAAACCATTTAAGTAAAGTTTAAATAAGATTAGATAAAAAACATTTAATTAATTACAATTCTGCACAAAAAAATGAAAAGAAGACCGAGGTTGGGGAAGTATTTATACAGATTTTTTGTCATTATGAAAAAAATGAATAAAAAGCCCTATCGTCTTTTATTTTAATTGTCAAATAATGAACTGAAATGAAGTAAAAATTACTTTTCGAATGGACTAGAAATTAATGTGATTAGAATTTCAACTGCGATATCTAGAGTCAGGGATAATTTTGATTGAAATTTTAATTAAAAAATATTATTTCAGTACGTAAGAAAAAAAAATAAAACTGATTAAATTTATTCCTTTCGTGTGAATATAATGGAAAAATTAACATTTTTTATAAATTAACTCATTAGAGAACACAATTAGGGAACAAGGGTAGGAAAAGCAATCTGGTATTTCGGAAGTATCTTGTCAATACCAAATTTAATTGGATTTAACTAGATTAACCCTTCAATACAGATCTTCGCTCAGAAGCCACAGGTAGTTCGCTCACGTGTGTTAAAATTTTAGTAAAATTCAATCTTTTTTAAATAGTGTAGTATGGAAGATATACTAGAAGATGTCGATTTCATCATTTCAACATGCTTCAAAATTATTAAACATATTACTGCATTTATTGGGTTAATTAAATAGAAATAAGAATCTGGCAAAAGATGACACAGTAGCGGAGATAACCTTCATTTATTTCTATTCTACTTGTGAAAATAATATAATATAAATTACTTTGTGTGTTATAATAAAACCCAGAAATTCTTTATTGTTTCACATTTATCATTTCGTACTTTTAACATGTGTCAGTTTTGTAAAATAAAATGATAATCTAATATACGTTTTTACGTAAATGTTTTTTATTCTATTTATTTAAATTATAGTATATCACTTTGAATTAAGCGTACGCAAATATTGCAACAATTAGGAAAATTTTATTTGAAATATTTTCGTTCTTCAGAAAGTAAGTAAATTCTAAAATATCCTCTCAGTAAGAATATTTATAAAATATTAAAGAAGAGAGTTGTTATAAATAAATAGAAATATAAGAATAGATCTGTCAAGATTTTGATGATCTAGGCTACCACACACACACACACATTTTAGAAGAATCACGATGCTTCTAAATTGCACAGAATTTCGCACATAATGTATTTGCTTTATTACTTACAAAAATAATTTTGCGCACCAAAAAAAAGTTGCATTAATTTTTAAATTATGATTTAAAATTGCAAAGAAATGAGATACTTAAATACTTCTTCATCCGGAAAATTTATTCTCGCATTTTTAATACAGAATCATATATCAGAAAAATATTCATAAATCCCCACACTTAAACTTTTTCCTATTTTTTGTTTTTTTCCTATTTTATTGAAACGTTAACATTAATATGTTGCTGAAGCATTAAATAATTAATAAAGATATATAAACTGAATAAATATATTTCTTAAGGAGAGAAATAATTCAGTGTTTGTGCTACTATCCAAATGAGTGTATTGAAATCTATAGTATTTTAAATAATAAATTTTAAAAATAGTGAAATTTAGATTTATTTTAGTAAAGGAAAATAATTTAAATTTAACTTATTAACTTCTGTGACTTTCATCAGTCTTGAAATTAAAATCATTTAACTAATGAAATAAATATGATTTAATAAAATTTAATAATGGAAAACACAACCACACATTATCTTATCGGAAGTTTTTGTGAGACATAATTATGTAATTAAAATATTTTCAACAATAGATTCTGCTTCATTCACAATTTTAAACATCATATGAAAAAAGAGAACTAATTTCTTAAAGAATATTTAAAATTTCATTTATGTAGCAATTTTGTACAAAAAAGTTTAAATTAATATATTTATCTCTATTATTTTAATATGCAATAAAATTAAAATTACAGAAATAATCTTATTCATAATTAATTAGATTAATATTATACATTTTCTTTCTACAATTTGCTTCCAAAATAGCATAGATTTTCTAAAGAAAAATCAAAACAATTTCATTTCTTTGTATGTAATTTTATGTGAAAAAGAGTTTTATTTAAATTATTCATTAATTTTTCTTCCCGGAGGGTAATGACAGTCTCAGCTACTTGCAGTTAAATTTGAAATTTACCTTTTTCATCATACACACACAATTGGTGATAATTAATTAACATTTTTAAAAGAATTTCAAATTTTCTGTTTCTAGATTTGTATGCCCATTATGGTCACATTAACGAGAACAAATTTTGTAAAAGGACTTATTTTCTTTCAGTTTCTATTTACCTTTCTGTTTTAGAATTTTGCTAAACATTTGCATCATCCTTATAATATCTTTTTATTATTAGGTTTCATGAAGAATTTTCAAACAAGATTAAAATTATTTTAGAGATTTCCTGGAATAAATGACTCAATTTTAATTATTATTTTTCTATTTGTCTTTTCAATAAGAAGTGAAATTACATTACATATTATATTCATCTCTATACAAGCTATGAAATATCACGTTTAATGAGTCATACTAGTTTTTGTTTTCATGAAGATTATTTTATGTATACAGAAGTAAAAAATTAAAGATTAAAAAAGAAATCAAATTGATTTAAATTAATGATGATAAAAGGGAAACTAATTATCTATTTTATTGGATGTTTTTTAGAAATTTCATTGAAAAATTGGCTTTTAGAAACATGCTGGAATTAATTTGATCCACATATTATAACATAGTTAAAAAACATTCACAAGAAGAAACCAAGGTTTTCGCTACAAATGAAATACAAAAAACAACAGTTTGCTTTGTTTGACAAGATTCCCAAACACATGTAGATCCAAGAAACGAAATGTTGTGGAACATTAATGCTTGGGTGACTTCGAAAAGTATAAGACACAAGAAATTCTATCTTTGGTAACTTTTTTACTCCTTGTTTTCATGGAAGACACAGTGCCAAGTCATTTGCTTCGGTGGCAGCAACACAGAGCACTACTTTGTTTTACCCTCCTCTTTTGTTTCCTTACAAGTCCGAGTTAGAGAAATTCCAGTGATCCCATGTCAAGTTTCTTTTCAACACCGATGCCAATGATTTTAGAAATTACAGAATTGTTTGTTGCTTGTTTGATTCTAGAAATTTTCTGGTATTTTTATTTCGTCTTAGCATAAGATGCTTTGAATTGTTTGCCATCAGTTTTTTAACATACTGAAAACAATTAAGAACTTTTTTGAAACTCTTCGATTTCACCTAATTTTCGAAATCATTGGTTTACTTTATTTTTCTATTCAATTACTGAAATTTCGGTTAAACATAATTATTTAAGTCTCTTAAAGTTATTTATTCTCATTTAATTAAATTTTTATCACACACTAAGATTACATTTTCTTACATTTACCATCTATAAGTTAAAACAGAAAACTTAAAAATTTATTTCTAATACCTAAGTTTTTTGAAGACAAAAAAAATTTCAAATAAATTCTAATAAATAGTTGTTTTTTTAGTAATTTTATTATCTTCACTGAAAACTCATCTCTTTATTTTTTAATATAGAATTTAGATTTCATTAGTATTTTTCAAAAAATTAAAAAGAAATTGCTATTGATTGTTGGTAATTTATCATTCAATTACATTTAACATTTGATTTTTGCTATCATAGTCTAATTATATTTACTTTAGACTATCTCTAATAGCTCATTGTGTGTGTTGAACATGGAATTAATTTGATAATCATAATTACATTTTTAATAAATCAAAAAAATCAATTAAAGTTTGATTTAAGTTAGGGCTTAAATATAAGGCATAGTTTAATAACTGTTGTTTCATATTAAAAAAATGTTTTTCAACTTTTTTTAGAATTACATGAAAGAAAGAGAGAGTCTGTAAGTTGGCATTTTTTTTTTAAAAAAAGATAAATTAAAAGAATTAGACAGCCTTTTTTAATACATAACTGTTTCTGAGAGTTTCCAGATAAAATAATGGTTTAATATTCCAAGTTTTGACTATTCTTGCTAAAATTTCAAATGGTTGTTTCATAACAAAGTTATTATATTTTTATAACTGACAAACTGAATAAGTATAATTTTGACAAGCTTGTGTGTGCGTATGCGTGATGTAATGTATCTTATAATTTTTTTCTCATATCGTCGAGAAATGCACGCACACACACATACATGCTAGTTGAAATATAAATTAATTTATAAGAAAAAACAGCGATAAGATTTTGAACGGTAATTTGGGTGAATCAAATTAATACTCATAATAAAAAATGTTCTTATATATTTTTCCTAACTTAGAATACTTACCGAGAATTCTTTATAAGAAAAATGTTAAAAGTTTGGTAAATTGATATGCTATCTACCAATAAATATTTAAACATTCTTGTAAATGAGGATATCTGTTGTTTTGTTCGACCTCACGCATTCTGCATTTAAATATAGTATCGAAAACAGCATTGGCATTAGTCGCATGCAATATGCTACGAAATTCAAAGCTGTCTGACTTCAAGAACGCCATAATTGTCGATGGTATAGAAACAGCTGATCCTTAAAGAGAATATTTAGCGAGTTAAGCATTCCAAAATTGATAGTAACTTTTGTGATCAAGAAGTAGAAGGTGAGTGGTAATTATCGACGTGGTCTTCAACCCAGTAGATCCAAGAAACTTATAGGCATATAACGGCAAACACTATCCCAAAACATTTGGAAAAAAAACCCCATCCCAAACCGATGACACACATGTTCTAGAAGTTCCAACAATTATCCAAGACTGTTGTTTCTATTAATGAGTGCTTGGAGTTGTTTCTAAAATGAAATTCCTGGAGTGATAAATCCAAGTTCAAGCTCTACTAGTCAGATGGCAGAATCTGGGTTTGAAGTTTGGCTGAAGAACGCGTTTTGCAGGAATGGATTAGGCCAATAGTGAAGTTTGGTGGCGGTGGAATTATAATATAGGAATATTTATTGTGGTATGGACTGGAATTGTGGATACCAATTTATGATAGGCTCATTACTAACTTTTATTCCACTGTTCTAGACAACAATATACTTCTTATACTGTGGCAATTATACGGGTTGGATCATTGCTATTTTCAGAATGGCAATACCACATTTCATGTTGTGACACCCATCGTGGATTTGCATGAAGACAATGGAGTGAACTGATTGGACTAGCCTGCCCAGTGTTAAGATATGAATCTTTTAGAATGCCTCGAAGATTAACTGGATCACCGAACTAAGGTACTTTACTAAAATAATCCTGTTAAAAAAGTGTCAGCGCAATCCCATTTCAATTAAAAAGTTTTGACATTGAAATCAGTGCTCCAAATCTATTAGGGGAATTAAGGTTTATTATTTAGAGTGCAATATAAAACATACATTTAAGATAATATCATTTTAATCAAGTTTATAAGATTGTATTATTGATCTTGCTAAAGAAATTGTGTCAGGTATTCTCATTCAATAAAAAAAATAAGCCTTTTGTGTAGAAAACTCATTTTAAAGTTATTCTTACTGCAGTAGAAAATCACTATCTAAAGCACATTATAAAATGTGTCTATTTAGAGACTTGCCATATCATCCAAATCATACCTTGAATCAAACTAAGAACATTTCATTAATTCTATTAAAGAAATTGTAAGCGGAATCCTATTTTATACCGGAAATTCTTCATTTCTGTAGAAAGATTAATCTAAAGTAATACAGCAGAGTAAGATTAATTATTTAGGGCACATCAGACAACTCATTTTTCAATAATGTTTCTTAGAACTATCATTAGAATCAAAATAAAATTACTCCTAAGTTATTTAATTTACTTAAATCGTTAATTCATCTGAAGGAATCATCAGTTCCTTTTAATATCAAAGACTGAATACTTTAATGGATTTTCTGAGAATCTTTAAATAATTAGGCATGACTATAAATTAGACTTTTAAAATTACGTTTGAATAAATATAAAGAATAATTCATTCGATCAAAAGAAACTTAAAAATGCAAAGAATAATTTAATGCGATTTATTAGTTTCAAATCTAAGTTTGTAACGCTTTTCAAAATTCCTTATTAGATAAATGTTTAATGCTAATCTAGTTGTAACTTAAAAAATATTTTAGTACCTTAAAGCCCATGCTGAGCTTTGATTCCAAAGCTGTATCATCAATGTGACTTTACTATTCTTTTTTATGTATATTTTATGCTCAATATGAAATTATTGCATAATACAAATATAGATCTCATAAAATCAATCTTATTGATGAGCATATATAATAAATTAAAGTTTTATAATGCACATTATGATTAAATATTCTGATGAACAATTTTAATGAATTAAAGAAATTATTAGAGTTTAAAAGTGAAGTTTATTCCTCAAGTATCGTGACTCCTTGTTGAAATCGAAGCATTTATTGTGGAATTTCAATATTTATGCGCAATATTTTACAATTATTCATGAAAATTAAATTTATAAATTTAAAAATACACTTTTCATAAAAAAAGAGCACAGAACTTTGCAAATATTTTAGTTAATTTTATAACTTATTGATACATAAATTTTAATATTTATGGATTCATAAATGTAAGTTAAAAGAAAATTTTATGATATTTTGAGTTGTGGTCTTCATATCCATAATAATCTCAAAATGTGCTAATTTTGTGACTATGAATGAAACAATAATCAGAAAAGCATCAGAAATAAAAGATTTAAATTTTGCTGTACATGTTTCATCAAGAGCATGATATGGGTATTGCATCATTGAAACATACCTTATTCTAATGGTTGACAACAACTTGACACCATGCAAGCAGAAGAAATAAAATATAAATTTGAGAACTTAGTTTTTAGAATTTTGTTAGCTTTACATGAGACTTTATTTAGGACAATTTCACATAAAATTTAATAATTTTTTATTTAGTTTTTATAGAGCATAATTTAATTTCTTCAAGAAAAAAAAAACGAAAGGTGAATGTGGTTAACTTTCACCTTTCATTCATCACTGAAAATCAAAGGTGGTAAACTTTATTTCTAATTAAATTGCAAATTGCTCTATTAATTTATAGTATCCGCTGCGCAGCTTACATTGTTCGTTATATGCTGCTAGAATGCCTTAACTATAGTAGCCTTCTGTTGTCTTAAAGAGTTTTGAGAGCACAACAGTTAGAGATAAAATTCAAATTTGGAGACATACTTGTGTTTATTAGATTTATAAATGTGACATTTTTCTTATTAAATAATTAAGAATTTACACTATAAATTAATAGATAACTTTAAAGTACGTTAGAATAATAAAAATGTACTCGGTAGTATTTTTTAAGCATAATAAAAAGAGCTCCAGTGAATGATTAGCTTCACAACGCTTCCCGTTAAGATTAGCAAATTGATACAAGCAAAAATATTATTTGTGATTGGCAGAGTGACCATGATATTCTCTCTCCCTAGATTGCTGATTTACCGAGAGTTGTAGAAGTATCCACATTAATCTCGAAAGTCCTGAATCCTTCCGCTGGTGTGGTGAGGATGTGGAAAGGAAGGGACCAGTTCAAGTGTGACCTCGTCACCTGATAGTCATTCAAAATTAAAAGGCAGTAGGTGATGGGCGAATATTCCAAACCCATTAACTTTAAGGTACAGTGCGTTACTCGCCTTCAATACTATGTAGTATGTACAGTGTAAGAAATAAAAGTTATTATAATTTTGTTTATAAATGCGCCAGATAAATACATAGACAATTTTAAATAACTAAGACAAATTACTGTTGCTTTCGTATACAAAAGATTTATCAATAACTTCTCAAAATAAAACATAAAAGTAAAGTCGTGTAGATACACGAATAAGGAGTCTGTGTTAAGCTTAAACACTTTGCAATTTAGCAAGGTTTCAAGCTGCTTATATCTGTTACCCGGTGGCACTAAGAATAGGGAATTTGATCGTAATTTTGAATTAAGGACAAGTGAGGAAAACGACACCATTGCCCCAGTAGATACATTATATCATACGGAAATTTAATGCTGAATGGATATAGGCTTTCATACTACAGTGGACTTCGGCTTTGTTTGACATGAAGTTTTCTTGTTGGAAAAAACTGAAAACATTTAAGTTCAATTCGTTCATTAGTTTTATTAATTTCATGACAAAAATATTCATGCTTAGTTGTACAAAAAATGAATAAAATAAAAAGTAAAATAAAATAAACATTTTACCCACCACATTAAACATTTGATTTCTCAGATGACTTTTAAGGTGCTTATATATATATATATATATATATATATATATATTATATATATATATATATATATATATAATATATACCGTGAAAGACCGAAATCAGAGAATGTCGACATTCACCAGTGAATGTCAACACATACCAAAAACGTT
>JAPDSC010040987.1:7359-21408 GCA_026290005.1 Latrodectus geometricus
GGGTCATTTGACCCATTTTCCCATTAATTTTGCCGAATAAAAAAAATTCCCGGTATGTTTAGTGTTAAATTAATTCTTCATATCAAACAGATTTCATCATGCTGTAGATAATTTAACATGTAGTAAATAATTTTTCCAAACAAAAACTATTCTGTATTAAAATTATGCAATAATTTGCTTATAATATATTACTTTAGTACTTTTGAATAGTTTTTTTATATATGTTATTTGAATAAAAACAAACAATTTATATGATTTTCATTATTTAAACTGCACCTAACTACAGTTTCGATGACTTTATGACTATCCCGGATTTTTCGAAGTATACTAAATCTGTATAAATATTTAAGCACATCACCTTGTTTTTCAATTTTGATTTAATTATAATTATTTTATAAAGAATATTTTCTGAGTAATTTGTATAAAGCTTAAGCATTATAAAGTGCTGTTATTTCGAATCGATATAACTTAGGTATCTCATACGGATGTATTTGTATATACATTACATATATAAGTATATAAAGTATATATACTTGAAAAAAATTAAAATGAAGAGAAATAACTGCATAAAGTATCTTTCTTGAGGTAAATTTCATGTGAAATCTCCTAGTTAAAATTATTACCATTATCTTAACATAACTGAACAAGATTTTTTATTCAACATAAATTGGAAAAATCAGTTTATAAAGTAATTTGTCTCGTTTCATCAAATCTTATCTATTACAAAAGTTTAATAGATAAATAGATCAGTTTAGATTTTATTTATATTAAGATAGATTATAAAATATCTTTTGATGATATACATAATTAAGTTATGTAAAGGAGGAACAAGCAATTATCGCCTCCATCAAAAGCATGAATTTATTAACAAGTTCTAGAAATGCACACTTTTTTATGAAAGAAAAAACTCTATAATGGAAAATCGCACTTAAAATTTAAATCCAATATGTTTAAATTAATAACATTTAGAGAGCTTTTGAGATAATTTGATAGTCAAATTATATGAGTCTGGAAAAGAATTCATTTTTTCTCCAAGATATCAATTAACGGATTTTTTAATTGGAATTACGTGCGGTTATTTTTAACAGTCTGAACAATTTCTTGTTTTAAAGACCGTGGGTCCATTTTTTAGAAGCAATTACAGGTTTTGACGAATTCGATTCTTTTGCTGATTCAAATTGTGTTTAAACAATTTTATTCGTGCTGCTTTGTAACTGGTTTTCAGATTTTAAATTGGCTTTCTCATATGTATTCAAGGTCGGCTGGAGAAGTCTTATGATCCTTAACAGAATGTCATGACCAATTTCTCATGTTCTATTATTGCAATTTCTACTCGTGTAGTCTCGTGACTGCTTTTTTAGTCTGGCATTTACTTTTTCTAGCGCATTGTTTACGCAGCGTTCACTTCTGTAGTTTTATGTTTACTTTGAATAAAGATCTTTCGTATATTATTTTATTTGGAGTATTTCCTTATAAAGTCCTATGACTGCTTACTTTAACTTCATTTATTGTCTCTTGTGAATTTTTTATTCAGTTTAAAGTTCAATATTCTTACAATTATTTCTATATTTTCACCAATGGTCTTTCGATAACTATATATTATTACGGGCTCTTTTATATATATAAGGGGGGGGGGGGCAATTTCAAAACTCTACCTTTAAAAAAAAAAAAAAAAAACGCAAGGCCTAAATTTTATTTATTGCTAAAATATAACATTTTTATGTATACCGATATAAAATGAAAACGAAATCAAGAATAAAATTCAGAAGTGGTTTAACTCAAAAATATTCTAATAGTTAAAAAGTAACATATATTTAAGTAAGAAAAATGGAAAAAAACATTTTCAAAGAGGAAGTAGTGATCGCACAATGACCAATCCAATAACAGTAGATATCTTGACTTCTATTTAATCCCCTGTGTAGAAAAAATAATATTTATTGACCCACAATCAAATGAAGACAATGGAGAAAATCTCTTTTGGAACTACTTTGATATACGCCCCAAATCGGAAATTTGGCGAATTTTTTTTCTCTCCAAGTAAAATACCTGTTTTTGGAGCCTTATTATTCGGCAAAATGGATTCTCGCTAAATACTAATAATTAATGCATAAAAAACTTTAAAAAACTTAAAAAAAAAAAAAAAAAAAAAAAAAAAAACCTTCAGAAAATGGTGCAAAATACAAGAAAATACTACATTTGGCTACAGCAAAAACCTAAAAAACTGAAAAAACCTAAATTGGTAACATAAAAATAAGAAACAGCAACCCTAAAAAGTTCGTAAGGAGTGCCAGATTTGGCGCGAATTTTTGGGGGGTATATCAAAGTTGTTCCCTTCTTTTTTATTTTAGCTTCTTACAAGAACGTTTTATGGATACAGTTTACATAATTTTTAAATTCCATAGTGAACATACATATACATCAACATTCAGATTTCATTTAGAAACATAGTTCAGGGGAAAAAATTCAAGGATCTCTAAAAGAAAGAGGAATAAAAACAAGAAAAATAAAGAGAAAAAGAAATTACCGAAGTGAAAATGTTGCCAAAATCGGTTCTTAAAGAAAAAGCCTGGACGAACAAAATTCCAACATTGCTTTGTTGAATCCTACGCCAAACTACTGAAATTTAAAACAAAACAGTTTGGAAAAACTTCGCGTTGCCAAAAAATACTTCTGGAAAGAAAACTTTAGAATAAAAAATAGCTGACGATGTGTAGAAAGCAGACGATATCATAAACTAAAAGTGTCATACGACAGACTTGAATAGTCTTATGACTTTCATTACATGGTCATAATACCTCAGACAGATAACAAATTCTGTGCCCTATACTAACTTTCAAGACCGATAGACTTCTAAACTTCTAAACATGTTGAGGAACAAAGCATACAGCAGCGAAGCTGCTTTTACTTCTTCGTCTTGATGTATTAAATCGGACAGTAAGGAAAAGAAATAGGTAGGAAGAGTCTGGTGGCTAAAAGACTGATAGACTATTTGGGCGGCGGTATTTATACCTAAATTGGTGTGAAATCTAATAACTTTGCCAAGTTTCTGGAAGGCTCTAGGCTTTCACGCTTAATATTGGTTCTAGTGCTTCGGTAATAGATTTTTTCCAGAAATATCCATTTCCCACTAAAAATCTCGCCAAAAGTCATTAGAAATGCCACTTTTAATGTAAAATAAAAAACCAAAATTGCGCGATTTTTGCCCAAAGTGTGAGTATTTCAGATCTTTCTGAGATATTTAAAGACAATACATATAAAGTAATGATTATATAAATTTGGAACAGTATTAATTCAGAATACTCTTATGTAAGCTATGATGATTTCATCTTTAATTCTTACTACTTCTCGTATATTATCCATACCAAATAAGTACGGCATATTATAACTGTGCTCCAATTTTTTTTTAAATATTTAGAAAAAATTTATTCTAAAAATGCAAAATTAA
The DNA here is from genome assembly GCA_026290005.1 of Latrodectus geometricus. Classification (NCBI taxonomy): domain Eukaryota; kingdom Metazoa; phylum Arthropoda; class Arachnida; order Araneae; family Theridiidae; genus Latrodectus; species Latrodectus geometricus. Next base: position 10,805 of record JAPDSC010040987.1, read on the forward strand.
ATAAAATTATATCAAATTCACATAGAATTTTTTCTGTTGTATTATAATTAAAATATTGTTAAATGCGCAAATGAATTAAAATTTTTAGAGTTTAGTGAATGACAAGTAATAAAGAATATAGTCTTTAATAAAATTTGAAATAAAATGTTTATTAATGTTTGCATGCAGTTTTGTAAACCATTTTGTTTCATTTATATATATTTCAACAAATCACATTGTATAATGATAATAATAATAAGCACTTACTAACTATCTATTATTATAGAAGTATGAAATTTTAGTATTAAACGCGCGAATATAAAATTAAATTAAGAACATAAAATAATTTCGTATTTCAAAATGATAGACATAATCACATCAAAGTTATTCAGTGGTCTCAAAGTTATTTATGGTATAATCACTTCAAAGTTATTAGATAAAAGCAAAATTAGTTTCCTCGAAAAGAATAATTTTATTTAAATTCCATCAAAAAATTTTTGAACTACAGATCTCTTTATGTCCATTAATATCTCAGATATACATGTTAAAATTTTGCAGATCTTGAATGAGTTGTAAACTCCCTGTAGTAGTCTGTCTTATTCTTAGATGTGTAGTCTATATTATGTCTTAGATGTGTTGATGCGTAGTCTATATCGTATTTTTAGATACGAAAAAGAAACTGTGATAACTCATAAAGATACTTCAATAATTTTGCTTAGCATCTGAAATAAAATGTCGATCAGTAATTAGAGAAGCACACTTAATTCCCAAGCAATTCGAAAATTCAAAGAGGAACTCCAATGTATTTTAACACACGTCATAAATGTAGAACAAATATATTAAATCAGTCAGCAAGAATAAGCCTTCAGGTTACTGTAATAATATCTAGAATTGTATAGATCAGAAAACATTGCATTATACAGTTATGAATCAGAATCTCATCTCCATTGGAAGAAAGAAGAGTAATTATAAATTTCACTCTTCTTCAAGGAGATTTCAAGAAAATTTCGGTAAACGAGCCCCAAAAACATTTCAGAACCCTCTATCCTGTAACCAATTTTATCAACAAATAAGCGATTTCTCGCCAAATGTGGCAGTTATAGTTTTAGGGTTAATAGAGCGCCCTCTATTGTTACCAGAGACGAAACTCCGCTAAACTCAATTTTTGTGTTAGAGCAAGACAACACAAATATTGAGTTTTTGTGTTGTGAGAAACAAAACATATTGTAGTACAATTGTATCTTATATGTTTACAAAAGCTTCCCTATTATTAGCAATGTATAATTTCTATTACTAAAAATAAAGACACAGTTTTCTGTTTTATATATCGGTTAAAAAATTATTGATCTAGAAGATATAAGCTTTATAATAATCATTTTAATTAAAATGATCATTATTAGTGTAAAAAAACAATAAATATGTTTTTATTTTAGAATGCTAAACCAACTGAAATTAGGACTAGTATTGTTTCTCGTCTGTAGAGATAGTGTTCTTTCGCTAGATCATAATTCAATAGGTATGTAACACATATAAATATTTTAATAATATATCATAAACTATTTACCCTTTCTCATCATTTTATTTACTTTGTAAAATGCATCCGTATAGTTACTTATTAAAAGTTCCTTCATATATCTATAATGAACTTGTTAAGAGCTCAAATTGGAGAAAAAAGAAATCCATTATTTTTAAGTGAACTTCAAGGCTTTAATTACATGTTTATGATTAGCTTTGTGCAAATGATTTCAAACTGTTTTGTGGTCTATCTTTAGTTTCTAGACCGCTAACATTTTTGGTTTTAATATAAAAGGTCAACTTCGAACATTTTTGGGATTTTACCCATATTTTCGACAAGGGCCTATCTGTGCAAGGTGCATCTTTATCATCAAATATACCTAAATGGAACCTATAAAACCAAAAAGACACATAATTGGCTGTACACGTACTACAGTATAAGTAAGATAAACACCCTTTCCTTTTCCCTTTCTTTAACATGAATCTTATAATAAAATCCATCAAGAAAGAAAAGCACTATGTGTAGATATTGATGGTAACTGTTTCTTAATAGATTCTCTATATAAAAACCATTTCATATTTTTAAACTATAAGTAACAGACAATGAATTTATATTATAAAATATTGTGTTATTGGGTAAAACTATTAAACCTAAAATTAGGGTGACTCCTTGGCAAACATGGTAATTTTTGTTTGGCTATCGATTTTATTAGTGATTTTTTTTTTTTTTTTTTTTTTTTTTTTTTTTTTGCACAGAACAATCAATTGCTCTCTTGCAATCAGAATACGATTGGGTTTTGCCCAGCTTGCCGACCAATCGCGATCACAACTTGGTGAGAATCAAAGGGGCACCTTAAAGTATAGTCTAACCTTTTATTGTATGTTCTGAAAGTAAAATTTAGAGTTAGTTTGATATTTTTTATAGAGATTTTATAAATTAAATAAGGAATTACTTGCAATTGGGAAAAATGTTTTAAGGAGTTTATGATTTTAACTTTCTTATTAAATAATTAGTTGACGTATTATTAATAGACTCAGTTATTTCACATATTTTGAAAAGAATTATTGCTATATGAAATTAGCATTAATCACGAAGAATCATAGAAATCAACTCATTTAAACTCCAGCGATTGCTTAATAAATTAACAGAATCTTCGTTAAGAAGAAATAGATAATCCACTTAGAAGTTAGTAGTATTTGGATTGAGACTAGGTGGAGGTACGAAATGTTTCTCCAGTAAAGCATGGAAATTAAACATTGAGTGGCTTATTTTAGGTCAGAAACTGAAGAACCAGCCGTTAAGAATTCTTTGAAATATATGTTTTGTAAATTTTTTATGAGAGGGTAGTTTGATAAGACGGCGACTTACAAAAATTGTGGTGCCCTGATTGCACTCTTATTATTCTACACTGGATTTATCATCTGATGCCACATTCGTCACAAAAAAATATTTCGAAAAATTTACCTTTAATAAAGTTTAAAAATAAACAATAAACGTGTTGTGTTTGTTTTTATTATGGAGAAAAAAATAATTTCCTGAGTTGAAAACCGTTATTTTTAATTGAAAAACGGTTAAATTGCGCTTTAGGTTCCCTTCTTCGCCAACTCGCGAATTGGAAGCACTTTCTCGCGCATGCTCATTAATTACTCTTTTGTTTTAGCCTTTTTATTGGTCACTAATTAAGTTTCACTTTGAAATAGCGGTAGAATTTTCGCCATGGCATAGGCGATTTTGAAAACGTGCCAAGCAGGGGACATAAAGCACAGTTTCACCGGAGAAACAATTAAGGATGCCATTAACAGAAACTATGGCAGAATTTTTATTCCATCACATGGAGCAAAAAACAAAACTTCGTTTTGGCCAACGAGCACAACTGAAATACAGAGATCTAAATGTCCAATTGAGGTCACAACGGAAGAAATTGTCAACAAGATCTACGATATCATTGGGTTAAATTGCGTTTTGGGTCCTCTTCCTCGATAAACACGTCAGAAGTGGAACACGTCAGTGTTAACGCCTCACGTTAACACTGACGTCACGTCAGAACGATAAACACGTCAGTGTTAACGCCTCTTGGCGATAAACACGTCAGAAGTGGTAACTCGGACGGTTTTTTTTAATCCTTAATGCACTCTTAATGGCAACATTCGAAGGAGAGAATTTGAAGCACATTAAAAACACATATTTCATTTTCCATAGCAACGGCGTTTTTGAAAATGCGCCAAGCAGGGTACCCAAAGCACATTTTCACCGACCATTGTATGAAAGAATATGAAACAGAATATTAAATGAATGTGTATTCAATATTTTGTATGAACACATTAGCATGGTAGAGTTTACGAAAATTCGTTGTGGCCATACGAGCAGAATTGATACAGAGAATGCATGCCCATTAAAGTAACGAACAAAGAAATAGTCAACAAGATCCAAGATGTTAGATAGACTACCGTAGGAAAGTGCATGAAACAGCACATTAAATGAACGTGTATTCAATATTTTGCATGAATATATTAGCATGAAAAAGTTATTAGCTGGTTAAATGGCGTAATTTCTGATAATAGATTTGAAAAAAAAAAAAAATAGCAGCAGATTTATTCGAAATTTTCTATTGGTGATTTTGCAGAAAATGATTTCTTCAACGGCCCCGTCAAAATTGAGAAGTATTAAAAATTTTTAACTCATTAAATATAGATAAAAAGGCTTAAAATTTAACTGTAATGGCTGTTTGTCCATTGAAATCTTCAAAAAAAAAAGGATTTAATTGATATAAGTTCTTTTAATTGAATTCGAAAATTTGAGAAGACTTCATACCAAACGCTATGCAAAAGTCAACAAACATTTTGTGATGACGTAGAACCTTATGTGTGACATCAGTTGTTACAGGATGTCAACTACTTGCTAGCAGTTCAAAGAAACTGATAGATGTTAAAAAGATTAAAAGCGCAAATATTAGAAAAAAAGGTATAATTTTTAATCTATATAACATAATGTATATTATATTAGTAATTCTCATTTTCTAATCCTTATGATTATAATACTTTAAATTGTCAAATATTGAGCTCTAAGGCAGAACAAGAATTGACAGGCCTCAAAGATTAGGATAATATTTATAAATTTATTGGTGCATATCGATCAGAGATCATAAAGAAAAATCGCCAACAGTTGGGGTTGAGCAAAATTTGGATTTCTCCCTTTCTGATATTAGTAGGTTGTTAAATACTTTCGAATATTAAAACAACTTTTATAATTATAATTGGCTGATAATTAAATGTAAGTTATATGTTTTATTCCATTTACACTGTTTGCAAAAAGAAAAAGAATTGGCTGTCATTCACATGACAGTGAATCACTATATTTTTTACTTAAATAAAATCATGAAATTCAAATTTCCATTAAATGTGTTAACTGTATCGGTTATCATTACAATACATATTGGGTGATAACTCGCCAATTAAATCGCCAAAAATTATGGTTCTTACACCCAATGAATACGACTATGTTCTTGTTAAGTAATGACTACTACTATTAATCGATAATTTTTTTTAGATAACCCGATATTCATTAAGGATATACCTGAAGCCAAAGCACTTCAACTGTCAAAACATCGCCAGAAACGCCAATACAATCCCTCTTATGATTACCCAGAATCAGTGGATTATTATGTTGAGTACCCTAGCTACGATGCCAACCATCTTGGTTCCGGATATGAAGCCAATGCCTTAGCACCCATAGGACTGGCAGGGGGCGCTGGTGTCGCCTTGAAGGCTCTGAAAGTGAAGAAAGCTGTGAAGGGCCTCAAGCTTCTCTCTGTACCTCTGGGCTTGGCCATGGCGGGAGGGATAGCAGCGTTGGTCAGTGGGGCTATTCCTCCAGCTGTCATTGGCGGCATTAATTTACCATTTCAAGTAAGTACACGTCCATGGCTTAATAACATTCTAGATTAATTTGAGTAGCATTGCAGCCAATTTTTTAAAAAGGTACTTTTTTAAAACAGGTATCAATTTGATATTTAGAATACTGTTGCCAATTCTACGGTATAAATTTTGTTTGGTCAGTTTTAAATTGCAATAAAGTAAAGATTTCAAACTGTGTATGATCTGTTTCTAGGGGAGAAAAAATATTATTATTTATTCTCTATTATTTAAATTAATGATGCAATTAAATAATTTGTTAGTTTTAATCATATTACTTGGTAATAATGATATACATGAAAGCTGTTAATTAATAAGTTGGAATTAAAAAGTTGAAATCAGAAGTTCTAAGACGACTCAAAATCTTTTAAACTGTTAAACTGTTATTGAAATAGATAGTTTTAATTTAACGAAATGCACACAAGCAGCGATTTTGAATATTTAGCTTCACATACTGTTGCTTTAAACGTATGGTATAAGCGTGGTATGATTTTCTGATATGGATTTTTTTCTACTTTCATTAAAGATCTATCCTAAAGCTGTTCTTTCATACAACAATGCTTCCAATGGATTCCCAAAGGAGTTTATCGGATTGCAGTTGGGTAATGGAATTTGCCACAGGATAAAAAAACTAATTTTTACCTAATGAACTGAATTTTTCACCATTCTGGAAACTATGATATATTGTGTCAACATTTAATTTGTGATATTTGAGAATCTTATATATATATATATATTTTATTTTCCTTATATAACTTAGATTTCAAAATGATGTCTATAAAATGTTTTTGAATGAAAATTATTTTTCGAAAAAGTTTCCAAATTTCTTATTTTGATATTTTTTTTTCAATATTTTATATCATAACTCATATCGTTGTGATTCTAAACACACATACACACACGTATATATATACTTTTTAATTCCTAAAGAGCCTATTTTTTGCCGAAATATTCCTGCAGTTAGCCTATACCAGGGGCGGCCAAGACGTCGACCGCGGTCACTGGTAGACCGCGAAGACATTTTAGGTAGTACACGTGACTATCCCGATAATGTCCTCAGATATTAACAATTTAATTTATGATTTATGACATAGAATCAATGAATTATTTTGAAATAAAAATTTACTACTGTCTACACTTTAAAACCGAAAACAAACTGTGCAAAGATTTACGATTTAAAGATTTATGATTAAAGGTTTACGGTTTATATAAAACCTAAAACAGACATGATGAGCGCGTTATTAAAACATTCAAAGTAACTATAGAAAGGTATGCTTCTCAATTAAGAAAACATGAAATGAGAAACTTCAAAAACATGGAGGAAGAGTGCATCCATAATCCAAACTGAGACTTCAAAGATTTCGCTTAAAACTTTACTTGTTTCGTTTGAAGAATTTGAAAGGAGATTCGCTGATTTAATTAGGTTGAAATAAATAAATTTTATGATATTTCCATTTAATGAAAATGTCAAAATTGATGGACATTGTCACAATGAAGATGCCAACATTGATGGACAACGTATCTGAAAAAACAGGTGATTTAATAGATATCACACCAGGAGGAAAAAAATATTAAATTAAGATGCGATATATTTCTTAAATGCAGAGCATATTTAGTGATACGGATTTTTGGAAATTAATTTCTGAGGAAACGTTTCCAAATATTTACAAATTGATTTTGTATTTCAAATCATACTTTGGATCAAAGTATCTTTGAGAATTTGCTTTTTAAACCATGAACAAAAAACAAACATTGATCACATTTAACAGATGAACATTTAATTTCGTGTTTATGCATTGCAATAAGCTCGTACCAGCCACAATATGATAAACTTGTCTCAGATATACAGTGCCAAATTTCAACTGAACGAAGTGAATAGGATGGTCACTTTTTGATATATGAATACTTTGATTATTTTCGTCCGTAAATTTTTATTTTGTAAATATTAATATTAAGTTTTTTTTTAGAAAAATAATACAATTTATCATTTTTTCTTGTTACCGAATATAAATATGTACGTTAATTTAGTTCTGCCATTGGTAGACCACCTACGATTTTTTAAATGTGGAGTAGACCCCAGATCTCAAAAGTTTGGCCATCCCTGGCCTATACTAACTTGGATCCTATTGGTCCTATCGAATCGAAACTACGAAAGTGTTAATTTGCTTTGTATCGAAAGCTTCGAAAATTTAATTAAATCGAAAGTATAAGCCTAAATTGGCACCATTTTAGTTGCCAAATGTCGTTAAATGTCCAAAAATATTATTCGCCAAGTTCATTTAATTTTCACATTCTTATTTCTCATAACTTTAAGCTGCCATTTTTAAAAAATAAATGTTTATAAGACTATAATTCCACAAATCAAAATATAATACAATAAAAAAATTAGTAAAACAGACATGTAAAATACTTATCCATAGATTCAACTTATTTTTTGAAACAGCATTTTCTGATTAAAAAAGTTATATCATTTGAACTTTTATCTATAAATTATACAATTACAATTCATTGTGTGGTACTATAAATTATCATATTATTATTATGAATAATTACTATAAATATTCAATGTATCTAAATATTTGAATAAAACTTTTGAGTCAATAAATAAAACAAATTCTTAAATATGTAAACAAATTTTAAGAAGACGACGCCGAAGATGTTAATGAGCCTGCAACAATGTTTGGCAGTGAGCCAAAAGTGTGTTTGACACATCGTCAAATGTTCGGCATATATAATCTTAAAAATAACAATTTTATGAAATTATTTTTAATTACATTTAAGATGAACATTAATTATGTAACCGTTTTTAAATAATGAATGGTTAACGCCAAATTAAATTAACAAAGTGAGATCTCATAGTGTGAAAATTCTGCGTTCTGTATCACAAGCATATAAATTTGCTGACATACATCCTTTTTCTTAATTAGTTCTTGAAATACTGTTATTCTTATATTTGAGGGATTATTTTATATTAGCAGTTGATTTATTTTATAATCTATACAAAATATTTTTTCAATTAAAAAAAATTTTTATATTAAATATTTCATATTTCTAAATTTTGTTTTTCTAAATTTGAAAAATTAAAAATTATTTTGAAAATATTTTTATATTCACTTAAGAATTTGGAAATTTTCAATTTACAATTTTATTGAAAATTTATAAACATTAAATGTGCTTATTTTTTTTATCTATTGTCTTTATTCTAATTTATTTTCTTCTAGTTTAAATATTTCAAAGACTTTGATATTAAATCATTTAAAGAAATCTTTTTGCATTTCAGAAAAGTCAAAACTCGTATCGCTTTCTGAATTTAACAGAATATTTCATAAAATTATATTTAAAAGTTTACACTAAGATGTTAATATTCTAGATATACATTTTGTTTATTAATTAACATAAATCCTTCAAAATTTGGAACAAATTCTCTATATTTTAAAAAGTAAAAATTAATTTTCCAAATTCCAAGTGAAAGTTTAACTTAAAATAATATGATTTTGATTGCTTTATGATCAATACATCAAAATTTTTTTATAAATATTTTAAATTAATAAAAGAAATAATATTGAATGGAAATTTAATATTATACTTTCTTTTATTACTAAATATTAATAATAAAAACTAATTAGAACTATTAATTAATTAAATTAATGATTAATAAAATTAATTAGAAATTGGGAAATTCCAAGTTCTCTTCATGATTATTAAATCTAGATGTGATAAATATTTCAATTGAAAAACTAAGGTTCAGGAAAAGTATTTTCGATGTTAATTTGGAATTTAACATATATGATACTATTTTTATTTATTTTTGCTTTATTTATCTATAAATAAATAAATGCATATAACTTAAAGTATTACATTATTAATTAAATATTTATTATTGCATAAAGGCTGGCAACTTTCATTGTAATATCTGCTCATATTTATGAAGCAATTGAATTATAATTAAACATTTATTGCTCATCATTTATATAGCATTTGAATTATAATATTTGCTTATTTTAGGGAAGGTAACTACTAAAGAATATCAATAAGACTGGATCTACGATGGAAAAGTATTTTAAAGATATATGAAGCTGGCGACAGGGAATTTTTAGGGATTTTCGTGAAGAATGGTCATTAATTGTAACTTGAAGAGAAATTTTAATCCATTTAAACTCATTTTCATTCCTGTTTCATTATATATTTATTCGTGATAATATTTGATGAATATTCATAGCTTTTCTACTGAGAATGTATTGAAGTGCTTTTATGTTGCACAATACTCATAGAAAAATAAAATATTTAAATAAATTCAGTGTTTTTCATATATTTCTACAGGTCACATAGTTTCTTTACACTATTCCCTAAAATTATGATTATTTTGTAAGCGATTATAGTTTTTTTAAATTTTAAAGCTTTCTTAATATTTATTGCAATTGTTATTATTTATTGAATAGTTAGAGAGTTCGCCCACTAGTTACTTATGGCAGTAGTTTTAAAATTACATTTAATTTCTTCTATTAAAAAGTAATAAAATCACAATCTTCATTTTCTCAGTAACTTGATTCAAGCTATGCGCGCACGCACATATATATATATATTAAACATAAATAGATAGATATACTCTTCTGTTTACAAATATTCTTAGTATTTTGTAATGCAGTTACTTTAGAAGTAATTTAAGTAAATAAAAAAGAATTATTATCAAAATCAAATAAATTTTTATACAGTTTTAGATCTAGTTATATATAGTGCGTTTGTGTCGTAAAGTATTTTTTTTTAATAATACAAAGAAAAGTATAGGAATGTGTTGTGTGAAAACATTTGCATATTTATTTGAAACAGTCATGTACGCATGCGCGTTAGATTAATACAGGGTAATTTGGAGGAACCTATTTTAAAACGTTTAATATGTTGACACCAGCAACAAAAGAAATATTTATTGAGAAAGAACACAAAAAATATAATTAATAAAGTTACAAATATATATTAGTTTGTCATAACAACTTAAGAAAAGTTGAATTTCTTGCCTGTAATTGACACATAAATTTCATAAATCAATTTTAAATAGTTTCTGACTTCTATGGGGTATGTTTCATTTAATAGATTTTTAAAAAATAGGTAAATACATAAATTAATCTGGTAAACAATGGAATGAAACTGTATTTCCAAACATTTCTTTGGTCATATTGTAGAAACTGATGATTATTCAACCT
>JAPDSC010040989.1:0-10338 GCA_026290005.1 Latrodectus geometricus
ATATATATATATATATATATATATATATATATATATATATGACGTGGAAAGAAAGGAATCCAGTATACAGAAGCCTCAAGTATGGTGGCAAAAATAGTTATTAACTAGCAGGACATAGTATCGAAGTAAGATTCAATTCCTGCCATAATAAATAGATATAATCTAACAGAAAATAATGTCAACATAAGCTGTAAAAACAAATATTGCATTTTTTTACCATATTTCAATCTGTGCAAGAATTAAGTTTAAGAAAAGATTAAGTGCGTTTCTTTAAAACTTATGACCAGATGCTTTCTAGTAATAATAAGTTGAAAGTTTGTGTTATACAGCGAAGTCATTCAGCTTTACTAATCAGAAATATATTAATGATTGCCAACATTACCAGTTTAGCGATAAAAGCCTATTATCTGTGCTGTGTTGTGTTGTTAATGACACTTGGCGACGCCAAGCCCGCCTGTCAGAGACTAGGCGAATGTAGTCAGAGAGGGAGCGTCTTCCGTTTTTTTTTTAATAGAGCACCCTCATTCGAAGGTGGAAGTACGGCGTTTGGTTCATAGATGGCAGCACCACCTGAATCTTCCAATTTAGAGATTGAAACCATTGCAGACCCAAAGCCTGGTTCCAACCACCCCCAGAGGTATTAATTTGTTATGGGAATATGGAGGGCATTGCGACCGACGGATTTAATGTGCCCCAGTCACCATTAGTGAACACGACAAATCTTCAGCTAAGCCGGGATTCGAACTCGCCACCAATTGGTAACGAGAACGACGCCCTAACCAACCAGGCCACCGCGGCCTCGCCTATTATCTTAGTTGATGGACATGTAAAAATTAATAATGCAAACTCAAATCGTTGGTTTTCCTAAGTACATTTCTACACCAATGCGTTTTTCATGATAACGTGTAATTCATAAAGACACAGAACAGGGATTGTTGCGAATCCATGTCTAGATTAGACTTGTGGCGCTATAATTTGAAAACGCATTCACAACAGCGTCGAAGCTAGTTATGACAATAATTACTCTGCTGATTGTTCTTGGTTTATATACGATATCGCTCTGTCTATGATGATGAAATATGTGATTGTTACTACAATATAAAACTAGTTTTCTTTTTAATACAAAAATTATATTTTTTTTGCTAGTAGCAGCTTTTGGGAAGGTGACGATTAACTTTTTTACTTGACTCTGCATGTTTGGACAACATAATAACAAAAAGCTGTTCTAAAGCTTTTAATATCCACCGTGATTTGTCGCTTTTTAGAAAGAATATTTTTTTGAGGCAGGAGGTTGCACTAACGTGTCTCAAGGGAGAAAACTCTGAAAACTTCCAAGGACTCCAACAGCAATGCATGCAGAAAGCGGAAACGCAACATTTATCTGCTATTATTCAATATTGAATAAAATGGAATCCAGAATCTTCCAATATGAAAAGCGGAATGCTATCATTAAAGCATGGAGTGAGTTTCTATTCTGTTATTTATAAAATCATAATTTGAGGCTATGAATTCCAGAATAGTATAAAAATTATATTCGTATTTGTTCTTTTTATTAAATCAAATCAGAAATCACTAGATTGAACGGAAACAAGCATTTTAAATATTCAGAGATAAACAATTTTTTATTGGCATATGGAATAGATTATCTTCTCACATGTTGATACAATGAAACTATGATGTGTTTGATTGTGGAGAGTTTATTTAGTTATTAATTAATTAGGCTATAACCAAGGTATGATAAAATTGGAGACTTTCGTTGATGATATATTCATGATAAAGATATTTAAATGTCCTTTGGGCCGCTGTGCCCTGGTTGGTTAGTCCTTGTTCTCGTTACCAAAAGGAGGTGAGTTCGAATCTCGGCTCAGCCGAAGATCCGTCGTGTTCACTAATGGCGACTGAGGCACGTAAAATATGTCGGGTCGCAATGTCCTTCATGTTCCATACCTCTGAGGGTGGTTGGAGTCAGGCTATGGATCTTCACTGGTTTCAATCTCTAAATTGGAAGATTCATATGGTGCTGCCATCTATGAGCCAAAAGTCGTACTTTCACCTTCTAATGAGGGTGCACTATTCAAAAACGGAAGACGCTCTCTCTCTCTCTGACTTCATTCCTCTAGTCTATGACGGGCGGGCTTGGCATTGCCAAGTGTTATCAGAAACAACAACAAATGTCCTTTAAAGTCCAGCAATTGAACTAATATTTTAAATTTTATTGTTATTTTAAATTTATTGTGTTAAGATTAAACTAATTAAATCTTAATAATTATGAAATTTTATGTGTGTATCCAAGTTATATTCTTAAATTTTTTTCTGGGATCAAACTAAATTCAATAAAAATCTTTAGTATTAATTAGAACTACTAAATAGAGAAAATAGTTTTTGAATCTAAAATAGAAGCGCTTAATTATGATTTGAATTATAAAGTGCAAGAGGGAGATATTCAAATGATTTAGTTGTCTCATAGAATTTTTAATTATACGATTATGTACAAAATGAATTTTAAGTTATTACCTTAACAAATTCTCATTAATAATTTTTAAATTATAATGTTTAAAAAATTTTTAAATTTAAAATTATTTTAGTATGAAGCAAAATGGAATGCCATTACTCAGTAGTATGTATGTGTTCTTTGAAGAGTAAAACTCCTGGTTCAATCCTAGCTATTGTTGGACATTGGGAATCTGTATTGTATTTCTATTTTCTACGTTCACGGCTATTAAATGGTGCTTACAAATTTTCTAACGATTTCACTTTAAAATATGTGAATAACTGCCCTTATATTAGTTTGGAAAAAAAGTAATCCATTATTTTTTCGGTTGACGTCTGTAGTGATTGCTATCTTGTGAGGTATCTATCAAACAATTTTAGATTTATGCTCGTTGGAAAGGTGACATTTGGCACTAAAATATCCTCTTGCGGTTTTTTGTTTGATTAATTCAGTTACGAGTACAAGGTTTTAAAAATGGAAGACAACAAACAGAAAATTCGATACATTTTCGTTTTTCTCTTGTAACGGCGAAAAAGATAGCCGGGTGGCTAAAATTGTGAAAGGAGTTTATCGTCCTATGTAAGACTGTAACAACCAGTTACGTACAATTTTTGTTTCGTCGATTCCGTTCGGGTATTTTTGATGTTAGAGATGCACCTTGCATGTGGATACAGTATCCTCGAAAATGTCTATAAAATATCAAAAATGATCGAACTTAATCGCATGTCAGCAGTCGTAACGCGCAAGACCTAAAAATCTACATGAAAGCTGTTTTAAACCTTTTTACAAAGTGAATCCAAAAGAAGTTACATAAAGTTCACGTAAAAATAATGGATTTCTTTTTCCCCAAACTAATATTTATCAAAGTCCTACAGAAATAAATAATATACAGTTGATTAAATGATCCACAAATTCTACATTAAGATGCCATTACAACGATGTCAAATATAAAATCAAACTTCATTAAATCAAGGTAGAGTACTCAAAAATTAAAGTCGAGAACTCAATATAAGAGTCTAAGAACCCTTTAAATTAAACAACCACACATTACATTTTTATTGCTTCACATGTTTGATACATATAACAGATTTACCGAATAGACATTTAAGAGCAAAAATCATATACTTTAAGTTATAACATTTATCTCTAATAAAGTGTTGTGTGGGGAATCCCCTTTAAATTGTATCGCAATTTCTAAACACTTACTACAGTGTTTCAAATAATCTTGCGTATTTTTTTTTCATTTTATGTGATAAAAAAAAAGCAATCTACATCAACTTTCCTTCAGATTCGCATAAGAATTGTTTCACGAGCAATTGCTTCACCATCACACTTGGTGCTTGCATTAAGTTGATCACCCAAAGTACCTGAATAGCCTGCTCACGAGTCGATGTCGTTAAGTCTGCAAGACATTATAGAATAACACATGTAACAGTGGAAAAGGTTATTTAGCTTCTTATTGTCAATCCCAAATGGCATTTGATTATTGAACTCAAAAGCACTTTTTATTCTTTTATGTAGACGAAATGGCGTCAGAATATCTGTGTTAACTGATTGCGGAAAGCAAAAAAGGAAACAATGCCTGGATCACAGATAGCTGAAACTTTTTATGTATTTCATATTATCAGATCCTAAATACTCTCTTTTATATTTTAACAGAAATAATTATTCAGTATATATTAGGTTGGGGAAAAAGAAATCCATTATTTTTACGTGAACTTTATGTAACTTCTTTTGGATTCGCTTTGTAAAAAGGTTTAAAACAGCTTTCATGTAGATTTTTAGGTCTTGCGCGTTACGACTGCTGACATACGGTTAACATCGATCATTTTTGATATTTTATAGACATTTTCGACGATGCGAGGTGCATCTCTAACATCAAAAATATCCGAAATGAATCGACGAAACAAAAATTGTACGTAACTGGTTGTTACAGTCTTATATAGGACGATAAACACCTTTCACAATTTTAGCCACCGGGCTATCTTTTTCGCCGTTACAAGAGAAAAACGAAAATGTATCGAATTTTCTGTTTCTCGTCTTCCATTTTTAAAACCTTGTACTCGTAACTGAATGAATCAAACAAAAAAATCGCAAGAGGATATTTTAGCGTCAAATGTCACCTTTCCAACGAGCATAAATCTGAAATTGTTTGATGGATACCTCACGAGATATCGATCACTACAGACGTCTACCGAAAAAATAATGGATTACTTTTTCCCCAAACTAATATATGTATAATATAGAGGTGAACATTAATCTTAGTTTAGAGTCCGAGCTCGTAGCCTAAGGGCTAAAACTTAAGCTTTTCTATTCAACAATACATGGGTTCGATTCCCACACTTCGGGATTGAATGTTTTTACTATTTCAATATTCATTTTAAACAGAAGGTTCCGATCTATTTAGCCATCATGCACAGAAAATGGGCATTGGGCAACAAACAAAATCTTAACTTTGAGACATAGGGCATCGGTTATAATAATAATAATAATGTGTAGAGGTATTGGAAAATGCGGCTATCTCTACAATATGAAAAAATTTGCATTGCCTCAAGCAGTAAAATTTAGAAGTTCATGGGTTCTTTTTCTAAAACTAAGCCAGTTACAGAAAAAACATTAAAACATTTTAGAGCATAAGTGACCTATTACCTAAGATTCATAGACAAACATCGAGAGAAAAAAATACAATTTAAATCTTAAATCTAGAAAAATTTATTCTCATATGTAAAATGTGGTTGCATGATAATAAAATACAAGTAGTTAACAAGTAGTTAACTATACATTTCAAACTTTATTTTTATTGATCTATCTAATTACTATTCATTTTTACTGATCTCAAAGAAATGGGTTCTAATTAACCAGTCACTTAAAATATTTCTTCTAATGCAGAATACTTTGTCTATTTCAGAGAACATGTTTTCGATTTTCTCTATACGTTGTCGATCAAAAATGTATTGGAACGCATATGAAAGGAATGCTGGTTATTATATTTAAAAATTTTGTAACTAAGAGAATTTTCAAGCCTCTATTTATACCACACTGGTCTCATTATTTTTAATTGTTCTATATGTGTAACTTCACTGAATCTTGCAAAACAGAATTTTAGACTAAGTTAAGTAAATATGGACAGAAAATCATAAATATCGTTACTTTTCCTCTAATGTTAGATACTTGTTTTTCATTAGAAGCCACAGCCCGTGAAACTGACACATTCTACCCATAAGTATATTTTATGATGTTACACAAAGCAATATTTATTATTAATGATTATAATTAAAATGAAAAAAATATATTCGTCATAAATGAAAATAAATTCCATATTTGAAGCCTTTTCAAAGCTTAATAAAAATGTATACTTTTAATAAATAATGTGTTACCTTTAACAAAAATGCACTATATTATTACAGAAAGGCACAATTTTATAGAAATGTATTAATATAAGAAATTAATTATGAGTTATATATATATATATATATATATATTTTTTTTTAACTTTCCTTTTGCTTTTTATGAAAAAATATTAAAAACTATTATAGTTGTAATTCATTTTAATATATTATATTTTAACCAGGGTACGGTAGCCAGGTTAGTTAGAGCTTCGTTCTCGTTACCAAAAGGTCCATCGTTCACTAATGGCCATTGGGGCAAGTAAAATATGTCGGGTCACAATGTCCTCCATGTTTCCATTACAAATTAATAACTCTGGGGGTGGTTGGAGCCAGGCTAAGGGTCTTCTCTGGTTTCAATCTCTAAATTGGAAAATGCAGATGGTGCTGTCATCTAAGAGCCAAAATTCATACTTCCACCTTCGTATGAGGGTCCTCCATTTAAAAACGGAAGACGCTCGATTTTATTCACCTAGTCTTAGACGGAAGCTGCTTGGCGTTGCCAAATGTCATTAGAAACAACAATATATATTAAATCTAGTTTACCTTTTTACAATTTTCTTACAATATTAAAATCTAACGAATAAATCAAATTTTACTAAGAATTCTTTCTCCCTTTTTTTCGTAACAATTTTATATTGGTGAAATATCTTCTTGGAAAAAGAAGTCAAAGCTAAAGTTGATTTCTTACACTCACAATAAAAAAATAATTATTATTTTAATCTTTTAGTGTTTGATTCCTCGACCGTCTAATTTGTTGTAAAACAAACGATAAGTGATTTAATTAATAAATTTTACTATTTATATTACGTAAAATTTCGATGATAAAATCTGCTTGGAGAGAAATCAAGCCTAAGCCAAGTTTGATTTTTAGCGCATGGCTGTTTGAAAGCGAAAAAAAAATCTATAATCGTATGTGATTCGGTTCATCGACGACGATCCCGTTAACTGCAAAATAGAAAGGGATATAATTTTATTTATTATTTAATATTTTTCTAACATTCATATTATGTAATGTGTTGGAGATAAAATCTGTTTGAAAAGAGTTTTCAAAACGAAGCCAAATTTGATTTCCGGTGCACGTGAAAAAAATATTTTTTTTAATCTTTTGGGATTTAATTAATCTACGGTCTCTTTCACTGAAAAATAAAAATTAAAATGGTTTTATTTATTATTTGATGTTTTTTTAAGTTCATATTATAAAAAATATTAATGAAATCAGCTTGAAAAGAAAACAAGGCAAAGCCGTGATTGATTACATGAATTTTTGAAAGTGACAAAAGAATAATTTTATTTAATCTTAAGTGATTTAAGTCATCAACTGCCCAGATTATTGTAAAATCAAAAATGAAATGATTTCCAAAGAAATTTATGTTTTTTTCTTGTTCTCGCATTTTATAAATTAAATAAACAGTGATGTTTTCGTTCTTACAGAATAAATTATGCGTTTTCAAAAAGGAATATAATGAAATTAATTTCCCTGGTATTTATATAATTATAAGTTTTGGCAATTCGAAATTAGGAGGAATCTCTTGAACCAAATTATTAACTAACAATACAGTTGAATTTTACAATTAACTCTCTCTCTGTTGGTGATATTTTAAATTAAAAAATATCGTCATCGCGTAGTCTCGTGTTAAAACTTCTCTCTTTAATGTTGAAAAGTTCCATATTATTCACTATTAAACAGAGCAGTTTGATAATGGACTCCTCTGTCTTCTGGATAAATATCTCTATGGGTGAGTGCATGGGAGTTTCCCGGGTTCCCTTGCTTACAATACGTGAGTCAAACGCATAGCCCATTACTCGGCCTATCTAAAGCCATTAAGCTGGGTATGTCCAAAATACTATTAATTGCCTTTGACCGTTAGAATATCAACTACAAACGTCAATTTTTTTAACAATGAAAATTATTGTTATATATAAAATACTATAAAGCTGTTAAGAAAGTGAAGTTTTAAATTGTTTTTATTGATTAAAAGTAAGAGATAGAGAAACTTCAAGAATATATTAAAAAAAATCCTCAAAATTTACTTTAGTTTAAATAGTTATTGAAGTAAAGATTTAAATGTTTTTTAGAGTAATGATGAAATGTAATTTTAATTTTTGAAATTTTTTAAATATTTTAAGTCTGATAGGTAGAAAAAAAGGAATGAAATAGTAGTAGCGTATTATAAATTTAATTTATATCTAATGAGTTTTATACTTAATTGATATATAGCAACAGGTTTTCTCAAAAAATAAATTCACTGTATTTCTTTTTTTATGAATCTTAAATTTCCCAAAACTGATCTGACATTTAATGATTAGAACTCTAGCTTTCATTTCAACAGTTTGTAAGTTCAATATCAACTATTCGTTCATATTGAACATTTCTTTGTGTGCAAATAAAGCTGAATAAATATAGTAGAATTTACATAATAATTTGTATGAATAGTTTAATTGTAATTATTTTAGTGAAACTAGAATTTTAATATATTTTTAACGTGCATGAAATTATTGATTTAGCTTTTTTTCAATCAGAATTTTATGCCCCTTTTACAATAACGATGCTATTAAACTTGTGTAAAATGTATTATTTAAAATTAAAATTTTGTGGAAAAAGTTCACTGACCGGTAAACGACATCACCACAGTTTCGGTAATGCCGACTTGCCACAGAACATATTTCTCATCCTCTTAAAAACATAAAATGTCATTCCGAGCTAGTCACTTGTGACGAAACAGGGAGAGAATTTCGACTCTACACTGAAAACGAGAAATTTTAAGTTATTTTTTGGATTACAAAGTAAAATATTCTTTGTTAAAAGAACGCCAAACATGCCAAAATTTCAAACTTGAAATTTAAGTGAGCTTGAGGTTAATGACAGAGAGGGAGAAAAATCATTCTCCCTGTTCTTATTCTTGGTGTGTGTCTGTGTGTGGGTTCAAAAATTCTTGTAAATCTAAATATCATATATTTGTCACATGTACATATTTATTAGCTAATAATTATTTGTACCTAAATATCTATATTATCCTTATTCCTGGATATCTCATATTTTTTCCACTAATGTAAATCCAACAGGATTGAATAAAATATCAATTGGACATATAGTTTCCATTGATTAATATATATGATTTACGCCTTGAATTGGCTTAAAATTTAAGTTGAGAAAAAAATTATTTTTTCCGTTTCTTATAATTTGGTTTAAAGCTTAGTGACTGCAGAAACTATTTTGGAACTTTATGCTATGAGATTTGTACCTCGAATTATGTAAGATAAGTTCAGTTGTGATGAATAGAAGAATATGGTTGATCATCATCATAATCATGTGGATAATACTGATCAGACCCATTTGAGGAGGAATAAAAAATATGTCACTTAACTGCTATAGGAAAGTCAACATAATAAAATTGAAAATATATAAATTATAATATTTTCAAGTTAAATTAAAACAAAATTGCTCTAAACAAAACAAATAATATTTTATTTTTGACATTAGTGCTAAATACAATCAATTTTAAGCTACTGTTATGACGTTCACTTAATTTTGTACGCAAAATCACGACACATTATTTGGAATCCAATTATTTATTATCTTATATGAATGCACAAAATATAAAATAAATTTACATGAAATTATTTTAAACGAAAGCACTTCTAGCATTCCCCACAGACATCATCATTCTTCCTCCCTTCTCTCCCAAAACAACAATTAATATCTGACGTCATCTCGCTGCCTCCACAGCGCCATCTTGCAGTCTTTGAAATCATTACATCACTGTCAAATGAAGAGACCAAAACCTGGAGCTTGCTGACACTCTCTTCTTTTTAATGTACCAAATTATTAGAGACATTGGATCTCAAATAATTTTTAACATGCATATGTTCTCTGAACATGATGGAAACCGTTATTTTCCGATCACAAAAGAACCACTCACTCTTCTTTATATTTAATTCGTCCTTTTTTTACCAAAGGAATGTGTATAAATATGAAAATTTTACTAAATGACTTGACAAAGTACCGTTTCTCAATTCTAAGCAAAATAAAAAAATTGATTCTTTGTGTAAAGTAACTAATCTTTATCTTTTTTAAATTGAAATTAATATTTTAATATAAATAAGTATTCATGAAAGGCAAGAATCACTTAGCTATTTAAAGCTAAATATAAGTTGATACTTTTAAGAATTAATTAGTTTCTAAATGTTTTATAAATAGCACAAATTAATGTCTAAATATAAAAATATTTTTAAATAATGTAACGGAATATCATTTTGCTAAAATAGAATATCATTCTAAACTTAACAGAAATGGAACAACGAAAATCACTTTGCAATTTTAAGCTTAATAGAAACTGATACTTAAATAAAAATTAGCTATATATATAAATAAAATGAAAGTTTTGAAAAAAGGAAGAACAATTTTTTTTTTAATTGTTCTTCATTTTTATTAAACTTCCATTTTATTTAGCTAATTTT
>JAPDSC010041000.1:0-19111 GCA_026290005.1 Latrodectus geometricus
GTCATAAGGGGCTGCTGAATGAAAAATCGAACAACCACCATAATCGATGTTCTAGGTAAAAGTTGACCATTAATTATTATGTATCGATACTGCTATTCCAGACAGGAGAAGTGCATATGTAATATACATAAGTACTTCCAAGTATTTACTTCATTACTCTGGAAATAAATGTCATGAAAAATTTTCTTTGTTTAGTGTTGAAAATGGAGGCAAACAAAGAGGAGCAGAGATTTGTAGCTTTCTTGGTATTGGAAAACTGTCATATACTTGCAATGTATGGCAAAAAATATACAAGCAGAAACATGCCATCACGTTAAAAATGCACTGACTGGTCTTTACAGAGCGTCAAAATAGGAAGGAATGATCTCAGGAGAGATTGAAACTTCATGCTCCCAATCTGTCGGAAGATAAGTTTTTGAGATTTGATTGGGAAACACTTGAATAACATCAATATGTATCCGATTGTTCCCCTGGCAAGTTCCATATTTTTCGTGACTTGAGAAACCATACCAACCACCAAAAACGTGGACGTCGATTTTATTTGAATGATAAAGTGTACTGATTGTTGTAGATCTGTCAACACGGGCCACTTTCTACAAGATTAGAATCGATCGTCTTGTCCCTCATTGGAATTGATGGATTAAATTATGTGTTAATCATTTTTAAATCTATTATTAATTTATAACTTATGATTGATTTTCATTTGACTGCTCCATATATAATGATGATCAGTGTTTGCTTATTTTTGCAATTAGGAAGGAGAAAAGGTAAAAAACCAAAAAATATGCTTACATGGGACTTGAACAACCTTGTAATTAAGATGAGTTAGTAAAATGATTGATACAATCTAGAAGATACTTTAAAAATGAAGTTTTTCAGTCCGCTAAATATAATTTAAAAGCTGTAGTACCAATTATAACATTTGCATTCTATTTTATTAATTTTTTTTATTTCTTTAACATAAGTGATAAATTTATTCTTATCAATATATGTTTTAATTATTAATTTTTATTGATAATAACTGCAATTCCATATAAGTACAATTTAAAAGAATTTCACAATATCAAATTACATTTAGGAATAAAATTTATAATGTTTAAAATGTTTTTAAAACTGTGATTAAATATTATAATTTTAAAATGAAATGATTTTCATTGATTTTTAAGGCTAAGATTTAATTAAATATCCACCAACTGAGGATTATTCTATTTTAACGAGTTAAACTTTAATAAAAGAGCAGTTTATGATAAAAAAATAAAAGCTGAACTTAAATCAAAATTTGATCTTCAAAATAAATTTATGTTCGTTTACTTTACAATATGTTATTATTGTAAAAATGATTTTAATTGGTTATAAATGAAAATTTATTATTGTAAAAACGATTTTAATTGGTTATAATCGAAAATTTCTTAACATATACTATATGAAGAATGTTTTATCTTTTCAAATTAAACTTTAGTAAACAAACAGTGCATGTTAAAGATTAAAAATTGGTTAAATCAAATAAAATGAAAGTTTATTTTTAACTGGTGCACAAGACCATCTAATCGATTTTTTTCCGGAGGCGCCATTTTGTAATCACATGAATATGTAAATGGACTAAAGATTCAGGAATGACCTAGACTACCTATCCGTCACTTGAATGTTCTCATTCATCAACGAATGTTTATTTCCTTGCCTACAGGCTATTGAAGGACCTAAATTAGTGTTTAGCTTGTAATAAACGCTTTCGAAGATGAATCATTTATTCGGGCCACCGATGTACAATGGAGAGAGTTAATGTTCGAATCAAATTAATGATAGTAAATTTGATCTCATTTAAGTTGTTGATGAACTAGAATTCCACTTAGTTTAAGGCACTTGTGGTTTCAGAAGACAGTCAAGAATACTTGCAAATTATACGTCTTTCATTTACTTCAGTGTTATGCAGCCTCTTAAAAATTCCTCACTAACTAACTAACTAGTTTTGAAAAATGTGGTAATTGTGAATGATTACACAGATACGAATTTATTTATAGATAAGATAAATTCCACAAATATATATTTAAAAATATTTCATAAATAATTAATGAAAGTAGATTAAAGTCATAAACATGAGGGTTTTCTGGGTTTCCTTATACATAATTTGGTTAGTATAATTATATAAGTTTAAAGAATCATGCAAATTAAACTATACATAATTTTTGTTTTCTTATTAACAGCTTTGATTAATATAATTAAATAAATTCAAGCAAATATGAAAATTTCACATTTTAAACGATCCTTATAATGTGGACCTTATTTAATTTGACAGACAAATAAAGAAATCTTAAATTTTTGTTTTTTGTTAATTGACTTTTAATAATCTTACAAATACATTTAATGTCTTCATATTGTTCAGAAAAAATCTATTACGCGTGTATCTTTATATTTTCTTTTATATGCAAGTGTATAAACACTTATTCAATATTAAATGATGTTCTTAAATTACTCTATTCAATATTTTTACTCATTATTTATTAACAAAACATTTATCTCTGTGAACAATCGAACTCACGAACGACTGAACTAAGAACAACCTAATCATTCACTAGTTCAGCAATAACCACTGTAGAAATGCTTTTAAAATTTGAATTAAATTCTAATCTAATTTTAAATTACTAAATATAATAATATTTCAGTAGAAGAGTAAACCGAATTATTCGCCTTTATTAATTTCCACAATAAATGTGCTATAAATTTTCAAAATAAATAAGGGGAAACAAAAATAAGAACATTTAATATACAACACTTTGATTGCATGTTCAAAACACGTGCTTCTATTTATAGTTCCTAATTTATTTTGAAGAAAAACATATTTTGAGCAGATATGTATTGGTCACGTTATTTTTCAGCGATATCACGTTAGGTCTGATTAACAAGAAAGCCAGAGCAATAAAATAAAAATGACTTCTAGAAAAGTACTTAATTCATCACCATAGATACCCCAGAAGTTGATGTAACTGTTTTTTTTTATAATACGTAACGCAAAACAATATTATTTTGTAATATTCTTAATTTTTTCATTTAAATGAAGAAGAAAATGAATATAACACATTATTGTCAATAATGCATGAATGAAAATTATTATATCAGAACAAATTTTTCCATACTGAAATTAGAGAGTGTAAATTTAAAATGAATGAATTTATATATTTAGAATTAAATAATAAAAGAAATAGCAGTTGTGTGGGATAAGTCATGAGGGAGAAGCCATTTATAAAAATAATTTATTTTTGATGAGGTTTTTTCAATTGTCATAAATTTTATACAATATTGCTTAAGGATTTCAATTTTAAAAAATAAAAAAAATTGTAATTTATTTGTATGTTTATTCATACAGTTATACAATAGTAGTTTCATTAAAATATTTGTTTTCAGAAATATTTATATTTAGTAGGGTAATATAATGAGTATTAGTTTGTGAATAATACTTGTGCCATTTGTGAAAATAATTTATTTAACTTTATATAGGAATTATGTGCAAATCCCATATTTATTCAAGATGGAACTTTGCAATACGATATTACACCAGGAAAGCTTGGTAATTATTTTTTAATTTTCTTTGAAATTGGCTGATAATATTA
Source organism: Latrodectus geometricus (assembly GCA_026290005.1). NCBI lineage: Eukaryota > Metazoa > Arthropoda > Arachnida > Araneae > Theridiidae > Latrodectus > Latrodectus geometricus. Next base: position 3,606 of record JAPDSC010041000.1, read on the forward strand.
CCATTAGAATAGCTTAAAGAAAGTTAGTATATATTGTTACAGTTATATATTAACTAAACTTCATTCTTATACATTTATAGAAGTCTAAATATTCACATAATTAAAATAGTTTATAAAAATAATTTTAGATAGACTGTTTATTATGATTAAGCAAAAGAAGATTCTCAACCATTGTGCCGCGGCACTTTCGAGTACCGCCAAATTTTAAAAATGTGTATAATAAAAATTATTACGTTTATTTTTATAAGTGTAAAATAATAAACGTACTGTTGTTTTTGTAGTATGCATTATGTTATTTTATTTTACATTCAAAATTATTGTCATAAACTATTTTACACTGTGTATTATTGATATAAGTGTTCTTGGACTTATCTTTTTCTTTGTGTGCCGCCAAATTTTGAAAACATTAAAAGAGTGCCTTAACAAAATAAAAAAAGGTAGTAAAGCATTTTCTAAGAACAATGAGATAAAGGAAATATTTGTAAAATATGCCTTTATTTATATAATCTTTAAATAACTGTTATATTATAATTCTTATACACTGCTTATCTAACTTTTCAATTAAAGTTTATTTCATCTGTATTATAGCTAAGTTTAAAATTTCAAATAATTTTTAGGATGGAATTAGGAAAAGAAACATTTTTGTGTTAAGATCTCAGGTTGTACTTACATTTGTTAAAGAATTAAATTCTTACAATGAAAAACATCGCGTATTTTTGAACAGTTGTCATACAAGAAGCTTAACTCCCATTTAATGCTTACCTATGGTTCAAAAAATATCAAAGAAACGAATATTTTTAATTCTACTATCTCACTTAACCTAACCATTTATTTTTTTATATTTACAAAAAAATCTTTTTCTCTATTTTTGTGTAAATTTATAGTGAAACTAATGTATTACTAAAATTGAAATTTGAATTATTTTAATGTTATTTGAATAAGACAAAATATGTAATTGCCTGATTTTGTAGAACTTCAGAAAATACTAGTTTTGATGAAAGAGATATGATCTTTCACAATTCTAATTTCTTTCAATTTATAGTTATTGACAAAAACTATATTAATCATGAATTAAAGACCCTTTATATTATAACAGAAAAGGGGTAATAATGTTAATAATAATCATGGGTGTGTGTTATATATTTTAAAGTGATCAGAGTGTTGCCAGCTTTCATATTTTATTTGCATGACATCACAATTTTTATCAAGAGTTTTTGTAAAAAATGCCAACCTTTTAAGATTTTAATCTAAAAACAATCTGCAAATACACTAAACATGCAAATTTTCCTAGAAAAGAATGAATTTAAGAAGAGAAAAATAATAAAATGAAACTAAGAAATATTAATGTTTCTCCTGATAATATTAATGCTTAACTTTATATAATTATTTAAATGCTGCTTCACACACACTTATTTAACTCACGATTCTAATAATTTCCGAAAAATACAGGATGTTTACAACAAATACAAATGCATTAAAATAATACGTTGCTTCTTTTAATTTCGCAACAGGTTTTACAATTGCTTTGATTTAACTTTATAAAATTTACATAATCACAATGTTTTTGTTACCTTTAAGCAAAGATTAGTTTTAGTAATGTTCTTGAAAATAATAAACTATTAAAGATTAGTTAAAATATTTCACGGTTCCTAAATCCACGCAGCTTACATGACTTTTTTAAATGGAATTTCCCCTCGATTCGGAAGCACATTTCCGCATGCTGTGGATAACCATTGAATCACATTAACCGCAACTTTAACCGTATTTTTTCCGCTTCCAGATTAAGCGAAAATAATTTTTTTTTAAAGCAAAATAAATAACTATCGCAGTTAAAACGCTTCATATTTTTGGCGTTTAAAGTTGATAAAACTAGCCAACCAAAGAATGATTTGGATAAAATAATAAATAAAAAATATTATTGGAAATTAAAACCAAATTAAATGAAATTAAATTGCTTAATTGTTGATAGTAAAAATAATACCCTGAAATATATATTTTAAATTCGCAATTGTTTATAATAACAATTTTTTATAAAAGCAATACAGAATAGTTTTTTTCATATTGAATTCCTTCTTATATGAATAATTGGAAAATAGTTTATTACTCCCTTTAGTTTTATAATTTATTAATATTGATAATTACAATAGATAAAACATTATTGCTTTTCATATAGCTAAAGAATGATTCCGATGAGATATTATCCGATTCTACTTCAAAAATAAATTATCATTGCAAATTAATAAAATAAATTGCTGAATTTGGAAAGTAAAAATGCTGATTCCTAAAATACCTGTATTAAATATTGTTATTTGATAAAACCAAAAACAAATATTGTAATAGTATAAAATTATTTTTTTTAATGAATTCATATTTGAATTTATTTAAAAATATTTTACTATATATTTAAAGTTATTTATGTTAATGGTGATAAATAAGAATAAAATATTATTGTTTTCATTTTTAACATAATGTTTGTCATTCAAGTTTATGATGTTTATTGTAAATATATCTAGCAAAGACGTTTTCTTATTTTCGTATAATTTTTCATTTAATAATAAAATTATTCATTTTTATTAAATAACAGTATTTTTTTTATTGGCAATTGGGTCTTTTTACAATATTTTACATTAATACAAGTGAATGTAGTCCATATTTTAATAGAAATTAGTCAGCTGAAATGATTAGATAATACCAAATTTTATTGAATAAAATATATTGTAAGCAAAAAAGATAATTTCACAGAAATGAAGAACGAAAATGAATTTTTCTTCTTTGAAATAATATTTAGAAGTTATAGAAGGCTTAAAATTATCTTATTTTTTAAAGGTATTCATTTTAGTTATCACATTTTCAGTACTCGTATTACTTATACTTTTTAAAATTAAATTTTAAATTAAACCCAAATACCAAAGGAAATTGAAATATTCGATTCTCTTATAGCATATTTTTTTGAAAATTCACAGTTTGAATTTAAATATAAATAATTTTAGTTTCATATTATTGGTGATACACTAAATATAAAAAAAGGTAGCAGACTTTTAACCTGAAGCAGTGAACTTTTACTTGACTTTTACGCTTGATAATTAGAGTTATACTCTTTTTTTAATGTTATATAAAAGTGCTAGATTTTCGGTTATTTGTCTAGCCTAGTGCAAACTACAGATATTTGTTATATAATACTGTAGCGAAATGCGCTGAGTATTTTCATTGTAATGCTTGGTTTCTAGTAAAATTAAGTGAAACAAACTTCATTTTGTTTACGGCAATCTTAAAAAAGATAAAATCGATGCATTTGACTCGAAATCCCCTATTTGGCGACTCAATTGATAGCATATACTTTATTAGAACCTGCTTCGTAGAATATTTCGAGAGTTTTTGTGGAACCTTTAAAAAATATTATGTGTACTTCCCTGCTCCTTTAGGATCAAATTAAGATGATCAAATTAAGATCCTAAAGGATCAAATTAAGATGAATTAGATAGATGTATGACAATGTTTTTATTTAAAAAAGAAGCTGTTCAAGCTGCGATAACTATAAGGGACTGAAAATTGATATATTTGCTCGTTTCTGCACATTTGCCTTATTTTTATTAAGCCTAAGAGTATTTTTGAATTTCTCAATATACATATATTTTTAAATTTCTGCCTAATAAAGTGTTTTTACTTGTACATTGCGCGAATGTTACTTTTAATCGTCCCATCCAATAGAAGGTAATAGTATATAAGCCACATTGCATACAAAATGCTTCCGTTTTATTATTTTTCAAGGCTAGAGATAAAAAAAGAAAGAAAAATGTTTATTATAATAGGCGTTAACTAGTGAATCTTATGTAAAACTTTACATTTTAGTCAACAATTTTTCATCGTAACCATTGTATAATTTTAAAGAAATCAAACAAAATCAAATTTTCATTTTTCACTAAAAGCAATTAATAAAATATTACATATGGGTGGAATATTAAATACATTCCATTTAAATATAATTTTAATAATAGTTTTATTTGACAGGCGATCACTGGTTTGTCTCCGCACTGGGTTGTTTGAGCACAACGAAAGGATTATTTTATAGAGTTGTTCCAGCCGACCAATCCTTTAATACAGAATCGGATCCATCGAACTCTTTGGATAATGATTATGTAGGAGTTTTCCGATTCCGCTTGTGGTGGTGTGGGGAATGGCAAGAGGTGTTAGTGGATGACAGACTTCCCACTGTGAATGGTAAAATGGTGTTTGTTCATTCACAGCATTCTAACCAGTTCTGGGCGGCATTGCTCGAAAAGGCATATGCAAAGTAAGCATAAATATTACTTAAGAAATAAAATATTTTTATGTTTGTTTCTTTATTTTAGAAGTTGTCTGACACGTTCTCACGCTTAAAAATTTATATAGATTTTAAATGAATAGCATGACTGTTTAATAGATTTGGCAGAGGTGCTCTTTTTCAATCTAACGGAGAATGAGAAATCGGTATTCAATTTCACGTCATGTTAGACCTTTTGCGATTGTCATCTCAGCCTTTAAGTCTTCAATGCTGGCTATTTCATCCTATAAACAAAATCCTTTAAAAATCACAGAAGAAAAATATTTTTGTTCTTACATATGATCTAAGTTCCCAAGAAATACACTCTAATCCCTCTTTTTGTGAAATAGTCATCGTAAGTGATAAAAAAATTCAAAATGGCAAAAAATTTCTGTAATTAATAGCACGAGAAAATCGTAGTTACAAAAAATCTATTCAGACGGGAAAAGAAAATCGCCTGTAGAAACTTTTACATCACAAAAAATATATGAGTTATTTATTATATGAATAAGTGATGTAGGCTTTTTTAAATGTTCATTATTTTACGATTATTAAATATCCAAAATATGTCAGACATTTTATAAACAGCTAGTAATTTATTTTTTTAAACTCAGATAATAAGCCACAGTATTGACTTGTATCATCCCTTTTGTGATATGAGTGTACTTTATTTGATATAAACAATTATTTGCTTAGAAATTATTGTTATTTCAGTTTTGTATAATTTCGTGAAAACATATTGGGGCTGTACATTCATTCAAGAAAAATTCTTATTATGTAATAACCTTTATAGTGAATTAATTTTAATTAAATTTTATACTTGTTTTAATAACAATTTTTAGATATATATTTAATTTAAAGAAGTTTTGATAGTTTCATTGTGATGAAAGTAATGAACTTAAGGCTGTTCTTTTAAAATCTCTCATGCAAGTGTTACAACTAAAAAAAAAAACTTTAATTATTTTTCTTTGATATAAATAAAGACATGCGTAAATCATTTAATTATATATAATTAGTTATTTATATCAATTTTATTTACTTCTATTTGTTATACGTATTTGCTTCTTGGTTAAGGTTGACTTCTTGACTGTAGAAATAAAAGTAAAATACAGATTAACCTTTTGTATACATGTTTGTTTGGAAAATGTTTTTATTTATCCCATGTTTAGTTTTTTGTTCACGTGAAAGCAGTAGAATTTATATATGTGAGAATGCATTATTATATTATTTATAATTGTAAATTTCCACATGTTAATAAGCTAATTAATGCTAAAAAAAGCTGAAAAATAAATTTAAGAAATGCATCACATTCCGCTATGTCATATGCTAAATATTTTAAAATTAAATTTTCTACAAGCCAAACTTCTCAAAATTATCTTTCAAATTAAAATATAGTTATTTATTAGTATTTATTTCAAAAACTTCATTATTGCGTTTTTTATTACAATACAATTGTTATTGGAAGTGATAACATATGAATGGAACTAAATATAAACATAAGCAGACTTATTTACAGAAGTATATGTCCAGAAAATACTCTATTTTCTCATTACATACTTCATTCTAGATTGCACGGATCCTATGAAGCTCTGAAATATGCATGCTCTCAAGATGGCTTGGCTGACTTAATGGGAGGCATAATAGAGAACTTTAATATACGCCAAGACCCAACCTCTTGCCTCAAGGTCTTAGGAAGACTTCTTAAAACAACAACAGTTATCACTAGTATTGTTCAGCAGCAAACAAAGGTAAGATCTTTTCAAGTTAATATATTTTCGGAAGGGATTGGAGAAATGAGATGAAAGTCTTAGAAAAGCTTTCTGTATTTTACTGCTCTAAGAAGAATTTGATTGTTGTAACTACAACTTCGTATTGTATCATTAATTAATCATTTTTGACTATATTTAAAGCAAGAATTTAAAGTTAGAAGACATTAATTTAATTGCAATTATGTTAACTATTTGATTTTATGATTTCTTATATTTGGAATAGAAATATTAATTATATTTTTAAATGTAAGAGCAATGTTAATGTTAATATATTTTCGTTCTTTAGACAAGAAATCAACCCGAGAAGCTAGCCAATGGTATATTACTCGGAACAAATTACAGAGTATTATGCATTGATAAGGTATTTTTGATTGTTTTTTTTTCATTTACTGCCTGCGTCAAAATTCTAATTACAGGCTAGAAAATTTGATAAAGTGTTCCAAAATTTTTTGATACCATATGTTTGATTTCTAAAAAAATAAAGCTTAGATTATTTTGATTATTATATTATTTCACTTAAATATTTATTATTTAATTGTATGTTATATATAATTTATAGAATTAATTTTAATTAAAATTAAAAATAAGTAATAATTGGTAAAGGTGAAAAATTCTCCAAAATAAATTATTCTCAATTTTTTTAAGAAGGATTTTCTTGCTATTTGTTTATTACTTTAATATTTTGCAGGGATAACAATTTTTGTATGTTTAAGCATGTAAACGCTATTTTATTATTTTGTATGTAAAGGTTATTCCTTTATTTAAGCATTTTTCTCAATTTGTTTCTTTTTGCTATGAATACAGGTTGAAACAAGAAATGGAGATCAAATTCAACTTGTTAAATTAAGAAATCCTTTACCAACGTTATCTGAATATGTCGGTTCTTGGTCAAAAAAGTAGGCAAAAGTATTTTACAAATATATTTCTACACTGACTATATATATATATTTACAATGATCAGCTGTAATCAATGGGGACATTGATTGCTAAAATAATTTTATGGTATAAGACTCAAAATTATGCAATTGTAAACTACATGTTATATTTGTAATTAGAATTTTTTCTAAGAAATGCTTAATCTAAATTAGTTATGGTTTTCAAAAATGATCTAGAAACAATGATTTGGAAGAACATGAAAATTACTTGAATGAATAATTTTAATGTAAATATTCATCAAACGTTTATCACGCACACAAACATGTTTATATAAAATATATAGAGGAAAAGTCTTTTGCTTATTTGAGTGTCTATATTATTCCAGATCTGGAATTTATATTGCCGTTATTAATTTGAAGATTATAAGTAATTTGATTTCAGTATGTCTACATATACATACCGCTAGTTTATGGAATTTATTAAACTTCTTAGCTAGTCACACACATAAAAAATAAACGCACATTAAAATGAATTTACAATACTCAAAATTCTCACAATATTAAATTTTTTTTATCTAACAATAATAAAATTAATTTTTTTTAATTGATATACAATATTAAAATATCGTATTTTATTTGAAAGTACTAGAATTCAGGCATTCTATTGCTGTCTATGTTTTTTTGAAAAATTGAATGCCATATATTTCACGTAATTTAATTTTTTTATATGAAATATAATGTAAATGAAGTTCATTGTTATATAGAATGTAATATAATTTAAAGAAAGAAAATAAAAATAATCAATTGACACAATTTCTTATTTTTTCTATAAAAATTTAGTAAGTGAAAAAAAAATGATTCTTTTGGTTCTAAGATTGGTACATCATTAATTTGATTTTTTAATTCCATACCTTATTTCATGCAATAATATATCACAGAATTTATTTAAAAATTTTAAAATGTAAATAAAAAACAAATTATTTGAAATCCGATATAGTATAACGTTATATTTTTGAAAAGAATAGTTCTATTAAATATTGGTATTAATACAAATTTCCATTTCAAAGTATTATGACATTATGTGGAATATTTAAAATTTGAAAATTTATTGAAATAGTGCATTTTTTCAGATTTTTTGTGTTATGTTTCTAGAAATTGAACAATAATGGTACAAACTTTTATAGCTATAAATATTATTTTTTGTAGCTCTTAAAATTATTTTAATAACTTTCTTTGAACTTTTAAAATATTCTAAAACTAATTCAGATGTGCATGAACTATAGATAGTAAGTTTTTATATTATTTATTAAAAAAAATCATTGTTTGTTTCTTGCTGTCTTCTATTTTAAATTCACACATAATTTTTTTTACAGTTCTTCTGAATGGGAAAATATTCTTTCTGAAGATAATGATAGATTGAATGGGCGCAATTTAATTGACGGTGAATTTTGGTAAGTTTTGGTTATTTACATAGTTAAAAGCATATCTCAGTAAGAAACTAGTTATGCGAAATTATTTGGATTTATAATCTTGCGAAAGTTGAATATAATGAATGAATTTATTATATTTTTTTGATATATGTTTTTATTTGTTTTTTTCTTAAGATTTAAATTTAATTAGAATTTAAAACACTATATTACATTTCCAGTTTAACTTTTATATTTATTTACAAAAAATCGCGAACAATAGTTAAAAGCTTACAAAAATTATTAAGCTGAATTTTAATACATTTTACATAATTTCCTATAAAAAAAGTATTTTTCCAGAAATTAATAATTTTTGTTATATGATTTCAAACTTCACAGAGATTTTTTCATATAACGTGTAAAACTGCATACTTTGTAGAGAAATATAAACTTCTTTAATTATTAGGTCTACCGGAAAGTTCTGTCCGTTTTTAGAATGAAACAAAGGAATACATTTTTTCATACTTTGGATACACTTTATTGAACAATATAATTGCCATCATTATTTATGACTTCTTGCCAGCGTGATGGCAATTTGTATCCCCATTTTTAAAAAATGACTTATCTCTAGAGGCCAAAAATTAAATCAGTGCTTGTCTGATATCTTCTTCGTTCTTGAATTGTTTGCCCTGCAAAAAATTTTGTAAGGACAGAAACAAGTGATAATCAGATGGTGCTAGGTCCGGGGAGTATGGTGGATGTGACAGAATTTCCCAGCCTAGCTCTGCGACTTTCTGACGAGTCCCCAAAGCAACATGTGGCCTGGAATTGTCATGAAGCAGTATGATGTCCTTCCTATTGAACATCGTCGGCCTCTTTTCTTAGAGTGCTGTTTTTAAGTTATCCAATTGCTGACAGTACCTCTCCGAATTCAGCCTTTCGTTTGGTTTCAACAGCTCAAAATGTATTGGTCTTTGAATGTCCCACCATATACACAACATTCTCTTGTTCAGGCTCAACTTCGGTTTAGACGTAGAGGGCGCAGGATTTCCGGGTTCGCAATATGCCCTTTTCCTTATGATGTTTTCATAGGTAATCCACTTTCCATCCCAAATTATGATCCGGACTAAGAAGGGTTCGATTTTGTTGCGTGCAAGCAGAGATGTGCACATGATGATTCGATCATTCAAATTCTTCTCACTTAACTTGTGTGGCACCCATCTCGAATACTTCCACACAAACCCTAGTTTCCGAATATGGTCGGAAATGGTTTGTTGAGCTGAATCAAGCTTTCTGCAATCTCTGATGTTTTCAAAAAAGGATCTTGCTCTAACATGATCTTGACAGTATCGTTGTCGATGAATGATGGTTGCCCAGAGCGTGGCTTATCAGAAAGGTCGAAATCCCCTACATGAAATTTTTTGAACCATCTTCTGCATGTTCTATCAGAAACTGTACCCTCACCAAACACTTTCAATAAATTTCTATACGCTTCTGTAGCATTTCTTCTTTGTTGGAATTCGTACAAAATACAGTGGCGTAAATGAACTTTATCGGTAGCCATGGGTACACAATCGTGGTCTCACTTAATACTAACAAGAATGATCTTCGTTTTAGTTCATCTGCGACAAAAATGTGTATACATCGTAAGCGATCAAAAGAGAGAGCCAAATATGTGTCACAGGAATATGCGCATATTTGTTGAAACTGATTGTAACCGGAGCGGACAGAACTTTCCGGTAGACCTAATATAATTCATAAAATGTGGGGTATTCTAAATGAAAGACCATAAAATTCTTCATGGTAATAACTATTTCAAAGTATACATTTTCTAAAATAAGTTTTTTTAATTTTATTTTTTAAAGAATACATTACTGTTTAGTAATTTTGTTTGTTAATGTAAGTTTAGTGTTCAATCAATAAAATTACTATTAACAGTTTTTGAAAGAATTTAGCAATGATTACTAATGGCTCTAAGGGATGAAACAATATAATAAGCTGATGAACAAAAAGTGTGAAATTTTTTTATTATTAATACAATAATAACTTAATTTATAATACAATAATAACTTAATTTATAATACAATAATAACTTATAATTAATAATTGTATCATTTTATTGCAGTTTCGTGCAAGCTACATATGTTGTGAGATAGTTTCATGCATGTGTTTTGAAACTTTTTTTTAAGAAAAAATTTATTTGACAAATGTTAAAAAATTTCTTTATCTTTTTATTTGTAATCACATAGAATGTATTGTACAAAAATATGTGGAATGCTTTTAAAAAGGGTGATTTTTTTTAATCAAGCAAAAATTAAAAAAGATAGACTTAATAACATTGTAGATTTGACAGATTCAAAATGCTTTATTGCTTTCGTCAATGTGCAGCTTTCGTTAGCTCGGAGAATATCAAGTCGATTATTTTGATTAATAATGAAATTAAATACATGAATTACTTTATCCATAAGCCATTATCCATATGTATGTTTATATCTTAATTATCTTTATAAATTCTTAAACTTCAAACTGTAATAGATTTTTTTGTAAAGCCTTACATTTATTTATGTGGAGAAGCAAAAATTATGTGTTACATATACACGAATAAAAATATTAAAGTATCTTGCAAAAAGAGCTCAGAAAACTCTAAAATATATTATGTTTTTATAAAAATTAGAAAAATATTACTTTATTGTAATCGTATAATATTAATTCAAAACTCCTCTTATTTTGTATATTTATTTTAAAGTACTTACAAATATTTTTTATTAATTAATTATTGTATTTCCCTTAATTAATTCTTCAATTATATTGTATTTTTTAATACAACTTCTAATAAAATCATGATGCATAATATTATAGTATCAAGTTGGCTGCATTAACTTGTATTAACTCATTAGTTTGTCAAACAGTGAAAAACACAGAGGTATGGTATAAGCTTTACCACACCTACAAATGTAAAATACGAGGGTCAAAGATCAAGTAATTAAAAGTCCAAGTTGTAAATAAAGAGAAAAAATAATTGAATACTGAAAAATTAAAAAAAATCTTAGAGATTTTTTTTATCTTCATAATCTTTCTACAGCTAACTGAAACCTAGAATATCAAAAGAACGAAAAGTCGAAGAAACATTCCCGAAAAATAGAATCGTGTCAAATAAATTATTTAATACCTATTCCATATATTTAAAACTATAGGATCAGGTAATGTTTCATTAAAAAATTTAATGTTTATGTTTTTACTTGGCATTACAGGATGACGTATCAGGACTTCGTGAAAACATTTACCAGCGTTGAAGCTGTGCACCTGGACGCAGAAACCAGCAAAGATGAGCCTACCCTGCGTTCCAAAGCTTCCTGGCAGATGAAAGTTTGGCATGGACAATGGCAGAGAGGAGTTAGTGCCGGCGGTTGTAGGAATAATCTAGGTAAATCTGCTTATTTATGCTAGTTACTCAGCTTAATATTTCTAAAATTATCCTAAACTTAAAAAATTTATTTAAAAAAAGGCTGTTGAAATAAAGGTTATTTTATTGGTTGAACCTTTTATCTTACAAAATTAAACATTATTACATTTTTTAACAGATCATTTATTTATAAAATTGATTTTCATATATATAATAATTTGTTTGTGCTCACTATAATTTTGTGATGCATTTGTAAACTTTTATTTTTTCGTATCTTTTGTTAGCCTCTATTCATTCGTAGCATTGTTTAAAAAAGGAGAGATGAGTGAAGCGTTTATTTTCTGTAATCATATCTATTGAGTTGCGTGCTTGGTTTTCCAATTTTTTGACAAATAAAACTCGTAAATGTGACCTATTTTCTAAGAAGAACCTTATCGGAGGCAAAATTCCTCTTGGCATGTGGGTAATATACTCATATGACAATTAATATAAATACACTGCTGGCCACCCAAATTGCAACACCAAGAAAAACAAGAGATATTACAACAAAATTCATTTTGTAGATAATGTTGACTAAGTATCAAATGATTAAATTTATAGACTTCTGAGAAGTGTATTACCTGCAAAAAATCAATAACCAGAGTAGCCGCCATTGTTGGAGATCATCACTGCCACACGCTTCAACATTGATTCAAAGAGACTTTGGATGTGTTCTTGGTGTCCAGCAGACCATTCAGCTTTCACACGTTTCCACAGTTGATCTGGCGAGGCAGCAGGGGATATAATCTCGGTTAATCGTCGAGCAACCATGGACCATATATTTTCTATTGGAGAAATATCCGGAGAGCGAGCCAGCTAGGGAAGCAATTCAATCTAGCATTACCTTTTTGAAATATGGCTGTGGGTAAGCTCTGAAGATAAGGAAGGATAATTGGCTCCAACACTTCAAAGATGTAGCGCTGGCTGCTTAAAGTACCTGTAATGCATACTAGAGGAGTGCGAGAGTGATATCCAATACCGCCCCGTACCAAAACGCCTGGTGCAAGACCAGTGTGGCGGTGTATAATACAACTGTTCAGCATTCTCTCTCTACGGTGTCTCCAGACTTGAATGCGACCATCGTGGTTTTGCAAACAGAAGCGTGATTCCTCAGTAAAGACAATTTCATTCCATTCTGCCATCATTCTATTATAGCATTATTGATCCAACTTTTTTTCATCGCAATGGAGCAATTGACCACTCTGCTATAAACGACGACGAATGGTACTCGCAGACCCTGGATGATGCGTTATAGGTTGAATGTGTTGTGCTATGATTCATGATGCGGCTGAGCGATCCGTCAATACCATGCAACAATTTTCCCTGTCTTCACGTGAAATAGTGCACTGAGGTGGATGCTGTCGAACACGTCGGTCCTTCGGTTTTTTACGAGGTATAATTCATAATTTTTTTTTGACAAAAAAAAAAAAAAAAAAAAAAAAAAAAACAAGAAAAACACAATTGCCGAATTTGAAATCGTTGAAATCTCCATGCCTGAAATAGCGCCTCAGGTGTGCGTGATGTGCTTCTGCGCTGAATTTCTAATCATTTGCATATCTCACCTCCTCTAATGCATGTTGTAAATTTCATATAACTTGCATGCATTTACGTTATGGGCAGCAGTGTATGCCTTAACAACAGGTTTAAACTTTTAGACTACCAGTCTTCATAATGTAAAAATACATTGAAATAAATGAAGTTGAAGCAATGAAAATATTTTAAGTTATAACTATTAGTTTTAAATTTTTGATGTGTCCGTTTATCGATAACACCATTTTTAATTTTGTTTATTTGGAAATCATGACTAAATATAACATTAAATCTATCTTATTTAATCTCGAATTTATTTTCAAGGATCTGTATTAACACAGTTATGGAAAAGATTACGCTAGATTATTACTAAAAACTTTTCCTTCTTATTTTTATCAATTGAAGCCATTAAAAGGAGTTAACGTCTTAATTTTGAACCACGATCAAGGGACAGGTTTAGCATTTGAGCTGTCAATGACACTTAGCATGCCATTTCAGGATCCTATGAAGCTTTTGATGCACATAAGCCTTATTAGCATAATGATTTTCAATTGAATGAGGTATCGAACGCACTGCCTTTTGAAAATAAGATAATACCATTCCCACATTTACCAAATTTCCTACAAATATTGACACAATAAAAATAATTTATATCATGCCTCTTGACTGAGTTCTTATGTAACAGATTATTGAAAAGAAATAATTGTATGTGCAAATATATGAGCTTTAACTCAATTTAAAATTTCATTGTAATATATTATAATTTTTTTTATAATACCTACAAGGCTTCCTTATATTATATTTTTTTATAACCTTAGATAATACATAACTTGATAAAATATTATAATATTTTATCTTATCTTATAATATTTTATCAGGTGCATTTTTGCCAAATGTTTAATTTTTTTTATCCTTTTAATTTTATTAATTTTGTTTCACCATTTGATTTTATATTTAAATTTTTAGTTTGGAATAAAAACAAGACAAACAGCTAGAGCTTGAATATATTAGACATGCAGAAATTTATTCTATTTTCAACATTTTTTCCGCTAAAAATGCTTTCTAAATCAAATATTCTTCTTATCATTTTATTACATTTCCTGTTGTCCATCTTTCTTTTCAGATTCTTTCCACATTAATCCACAATTTCAAATTGTTCTTCCTGAAGCCGAAGAAATTGTTATATCTCTAAGTCAACATAGTATTTTGGAACCAAAAGTAATCGGTTTTGCAGTTTTTCCGGTAAGTTTGTCTCAATCATGTATACCTTTTTGTTTTTTAATTTAAAGAAATAATTTCATAGAAATATTGTTGAAGGTAATAAAAATGATTACGTGAAATAATAATGCATTTGCAGAAAAAGATTAAAATTCCCTTTTCTTTAAATTTTAACCTTGTTTGAAATTAAGGAAAAATACGAATGTAATATTAATCACTATTAAACGCGCATTGAATTATGTATTTTAATTATTATTTAGCAAATATAATTAAATGATTATTTAAATGATTTTTTTCCTCCATAGATGTCCAAAAACCAATCTGTAGAAATTATGGATAAACTTTTTTTTAAAAAGACGAAATCTGTTTATAGTTCAGCTTACAGTAACAGTCGCCAGGTAACTAAATGAATTTATATTCTTATTGTGACGAAATATATTAATTTTTATTTTTGTTTTAAAATTCATGTATTGCTAGTCACAATATTCTTTATTTCATGTTTTCATCTAATAAATAAAGAATGCAATAAGATAATTACATTTTTTAGATAAATTATTTTAATTTATTACTTATCAAATATTTTTTTGAAAAGTGTATTATCTTGAAAAAACATTTGGCGTTAAAATATTTTGGCGAACTTTTAAATATTTTTTAACAAATATTATAATTAATTTTATTAATTATTTTGATATTTTGAATTAATATGCTGAATATTTTTTGTTAATCATTTTGATGTTTTTTAATTGATCATTTTTCTATAAATTGATTATTTATTGCATTAAGAAAATATTTGCTTTTAACATGTTTAAGCAAATTGTTTAGCATTTTCAACAACTATTATTAACATTATATAATATTTTCATATTAATTCTATATTAATATTATAGAAATATTTTTATAATTAAAATTATTACCATTAGTATTATATATATATATATATATATATATATATATATATATATATAT
>JAPDSC010041011.1:0-29597 GCA_026290005.1 Latrodectus geometricus
TGTATTAAGAATTAAAAATAAAAATTTACTAGAATTTCTTACAAAGATATTAATGTCAAAAAGTTATTTTTTCCTCAACCAGCAATTATTCATCTGAAAATAATACTTTGCAAAAATATTTCAGTTTTGTGGTAATACTTACATTCTATGTAGTTTTTAATAGATTTAATCACAAGTTATCTATCTATATACATATATAGTTATCTTTATTTATACATAGAATAATGTTGAACAATAAGTTTCAGCTCAAGCTTAGAACAGCAATAATATTTGTATTCTGTTTCATAATTTTCCTAATAATCAAGAAACATTATGTTGGTTATTTTGTGGCATTATTTAAGAACACGGGACACATTTTTCACTGTTCATCTTAGGATTTATCTTGAAAGATGGAAAAATGGACTTACGAGGATTTAGTAACAGAAATTCACTTCGTATTATGCATATTTGATTTATTTTGTGGTTTATCATTATCTTTTCAATTAATACATTAACTGGTTACAAATATCAAATGATGACAATTTTCCGCAAATACTAAGAATTTTATGTTTTTAGCAATTACTAGTAAATAATAATAGCATACATTCATATAATTATGTAATGAATGGAATATTATTTTCCAGAATAACACTGATAATTATCCTAAAAATATTTCCCCGCATCATTTATAGTTTAAGTAACAAATTCCACCATGTAATCATTTACATCAGCAGTAAAATATCCATAAAAGTAACTAATGAGTACTTAGTCTTCACAAATGAGATTTCTCTGACAGGAAAGAAGTTAAATTACTATAAATAGCGTAATTTTCTTTTTTTTTCATTAAAAGTTGTATATTTCTGAGGATGTTTTATAAAGGATAATGGATTTCGATTATGATTGAATAAACTTATGAAATAATGTTATGTTAGTAAAAATTATCGAAATGTAACGTAAAACATGTTTATTTATAACATAATATATGGATATTATATAAACAGCTATGAGAAAGTTTATTTTACTTTTGCAATTTTATGGATACAATAGGAATAACTATGCAAAATAATAGTTTGAGTCACTATTTAGCGGTACTGCATAACATATTTATGGGAAAATATTGACGAAGATCCTTTTACTGACGAAAGCAAAATGAAAAGTTAAAAAAAACAAATTAATGACACTATTAGTCGTACAAACAAGGGAGATAGTTTTATGCAAATATATTTACTATTAATTATAGTAATGCATAGAAAACCATTTTAAAAAATAGGAAAAAAAGTAATATTACATCGTTTTAATTAAATATATCCTGGAGAGACCACGAATTAAAAATTCAAATAAGCATTAATTAAATTAGTTTATGGGATAAAGTTAAATTTTCTAGTACTATTAAAAATCTTAGATATATCTTTCCAATGAATAATATTGAAAGTGAATTAATTATGATTTACCTTTTGGGAGATAAGTTTTTAATTATAATAAATTTAGAAGAAATGTAAATACTAATAAAAAAATGTTCATTCTTTCAGTAGTGATCCTAAATACAGTAAATTTATAAATTCTTTTCTCTTATATATATATGAACAAATTATTTTTGGAAACTGATATTGTATTGAACACTCAGTTAAGAAATATTACGAATAACGTGATAAATTTAGATTATAATACAGTATTATAATTATAAATAAATCTTAAGATATTTAATTTTATTGATAGTGATCAGTTTATTTTTAGATTTCTGGTTTATATTCAATTCCTATAGAATTTCTCTCTCAAGAAAATCGGTATTTTTACAATAAATTTAAACAGAATATAAAAACATTTTTAAATTTAAAGAAATTAATAAAAAATAACTTAAACAATCAGTGAAAAAGCTTCAAAAACCTTTTGTTATAACTCCAGTAGATACAGCGTCAAAAAACTGCATTTTTTTCATAAAAAAATTCTATTCCCAACTCTTGAATAAAGAAATTTCTAATTCAATAGTTTATAAAATTTCAAACCAACTAAAACATCTAATATAAAAAAAGAAAAAGAACCAACGTCTTTAAAAAATGTAAAGTTAAAAATTTTAATTTTTATGACTCTTTATATAATCCCTACATTTTATTAAAATCCAATTAAATTTCACCTGTGACCAAAATTAATAATATTTCATTTTACGACTTCAAAGTTATCTTTACTAGTACCTCATTTGATAAACTTTTTGATGTCTTAATGTTTTATATTTATGCTTTTGGTTTCTTATAAAATATAATCATAAATTATTGAAAAAATCTTTGTACATTTTGCATATATAATAACTATTCTTTTTAAGGAGAAAAGTTTTACTTAAAGTTAATGGTATCCTTTAGGTCTTAAACTTTTCTAGTATTTCAGATACAGTGATGCATTTATAGTTTTCATTTTATACAATTCGATTAAACTTTTTAAAGAAATCTATCATGAGCAATTAAAATTAATTTAAAAAAATAATAATAATTTTAAAACTCAGCCGCCCATCCTGTCCAGTAGTTGTCATGCCTGAATTCGGATAGGGAGCTCCTGGATTCGAATACCGATTTTGGTATGGATGTACTTTCGCTTTCTTTCCTGCCTTTGTCTTTTCCTTGAATAAATGGTTTGTGAATGCTTAAATACACTATATAAAAGGGTATCTATGACATGTGTGTACTAAGGAAGTCGGACTCCACACCGAATTACAGTTCAGTTGGGAAACTGAAGCAGTGCACCCCATACTACTAGCCTAGTTTGAAAAAGACAATAACAAGCTTAATTATTCGATATTTAATTACATTAGAAAGATTATACATGCACCGATGTATAAAAAAAAAGATAATGATTTTAATTTTATGGTAAATAAATTAATTTTTTGAAACTCCAATATTTCTATTAAAATTTATAAAAATGTCGTTTTTAATCAATTAAAGAGTGTTTATTATTTGTAATAAATTTAATAACATAAAAAAAAATCAGACTGAAAAACATTCTAGTTTATAGTTGTATTCCGGTTAATTTTATTTAGCACAATTTGGAAAATAGAATTTTGCATATAAGAGCGAAGTAAGGCGTAATTATAAACTACAGAATGGACACCCAAGAATTGAAAGTTGTAAGAGTCTTGAAATGTCAATAGAGTTCACAAATATCAATAATCTGAAAATATCAAGAGTGTTTACACATAGTATTTCAAATTATCTATTTATTTTTCTCTCTTCACATTCCGTATTTATTTGCATTCTGTAAGTTTGGTATTTTATATTAGCAAGTATGAAGTCTTAAGTATATCTGTCTCTTATGTTACTATCTTCAAATTCAAATTACCAAAAAAAAAACCTTTTTGATATGTTTTCGAGTTGTAATGACTTGATTTAGAAATTAGTCTTCATTCCTTAAGCTGTACGGGGAGGTTCTTTGTTCAAATATGATAAAAAAACCTCGAATGAAGCTAACCCTTTTGATACTTCAATCTAATTAATAGCTCTGAGGGTGTTTGGAGCCAGGCTATGAGTCTTCTCTGGTTTAAATCTCTAAATTGGAAGATTCAGACGGTGCTGCCATCTATTAGCCAAACGTCGTACTTTGACCTTCATATAAGGGTGCTCTATTCAAAAACGGAAGACGCTGTCTCTCTGACTTCATTCGCCTTGTCTCTTGACAGGCGGGCTTAGCGTTGTCAAGTGCCATTAGTAACAACAAAACAATATTCATTTATTTAATTTGATTCATTATGCTCATTATGCATCTTTTTAAATTTTTGCTTAATTATTTAATTGATTCAAATTTTAAATTTCTTATTGAAAAATTTTACTTCGTCTACTGGTTACATGTTCTATCAACTTGCTATAATAAATGGGTCTTGTCTATTTGCTTTATTATATATATATATATATATATATATATAATCTTTGAAAACTCTGATTACACGGGGAAAAACTTTGTGACTCAAAATTAAATCAGAAGAGGGATTTACAATTTCCAGTATAAACTGTGTTAGAAAATGTTATTCCATTCTCTGTAAATGCATTACAAGGAAACCAATTCCATTAACATGGTGCTTGTGAGTGGGTGTAGAATGATTTTTTGCGTCATGTATTTGTTGAATGTATCGGGTTAAGCTTCTTTCACTTTCAAGCAGTCCATTCTGAAGGTACTCAGAATAAATACGGTATCTCTTTTAAACCTTTTCCTAAAGAATCCATTTAATTCAAAAAAAAACTTTCTCTATCGTTGATCAAAAAGCACACTTAATACACTTTTAACCGAAAGAATCGTGATTTTAAATTCATGTGTTTCAATTTTATATAAAATATGGTTATTGCTTCACTTTTCCTATCCTTATATTTGCTGATCGTGATAAACAAATGTAAATAAATGAGCCATAATTACAGAAGTCTGTTCATGTGACGTAATTCACATTTAAGCTCTTATCCCGATTTCTTCACATACACACATTTATGATATACTAAAAAAGATTATTTAAAAATATTTTTGTGAGTATAGACCCTCTCAACCTGATGAGCTTTAGCGAAATAAAGTATTTGAATTAGCCAAATTTCAGTACTTTTAATAATATTTTTTCATATGAAATACATTATTACCATTTAGAGAAGTATTTATAAAATCTGCATTTAATTTGTTCAGATGTTTTATAAAAGTTTTACTTTACAATAAAGAAAATCTTGCACGTTTTCTGCAACTTTTCAAAATATCCTTGCTTGAAAGAGTTAAAATTTTTATGGTCCTTTACAACTAGGAAGTATTATTTCATGTAACATTTTAACAGCATTTGCAGTTCAAATAATTTATTTTATAAGAATTTATGAAATTGCATTGCAGACTTTTCAAGCCAATTAGAATATGAGTGCTCATACTATTCAGAATTATGCGCAAAAATAAAATTTTAATATAGAAGAAAATGTTCAATATTTTGTGTATATGTAAAATAAATGTTCATATCTAATGTTTATAACCCATCGCTGTCAGATCGAGTAACTCCTCACACTAGATTTTAAACCTAAACATAAGTTATGTATCGAACTTTATTTTTGTCTTCCTTTTCTTTTTTGTTGTTTCTAACGACACTTAATGTCAAGTCCAAAATCCGTTTTTTCTTTTCTTTTCTTTTTTTTTTTAAATAGGGAACCCTCATACGAAGGTGGAAGTACGACATTTGGCTCATAGATGGCAGCACTATCTTAATCTTCCAAATTTTGAGAACTAAACCAGAGAAGATCCATAGTTTGGCTCCAACCACCCCCAGAGGTATTAATTTGGAATGGAAATATGGAGAACTTTGCGACCCGACATATTTTACGTGCCCGAGTCGCCATTAGTAGACATTCTTCGGCTAAGCCGGGATTCAAACTCACCACCTTTTGGTAAAGAGCGATGCCTTAACCTACCAGGCCACCGCAGCCTTTTGGTTAGGCCTTTTTCTTTTTTTTAAAATTATATGGGATGCAGTAATTTTCTTAACATTTCGTAACGAAATATTTTACGACCAGATAATTATCACTTAATATGAAATTTCCTTTTCTTTTGAGTTCCTTGTCTTTTGAGTTTAATTTGAGTGTTTGTCTTCCTCGATATCATTATTTCGATGATTTCTGTCATTATTTCACGCTTTCCGAAGACATAATGCATATTGATTAACGTTGATCCTATTAAGCAAATATATTTTGTAAATAGATCCGACATATAAAAACTACATTCCAATCAATGCTCATTTACTACTTTTTATTACTTAAAATTATTTATGCTTATATATTCATTATATTAGTTTCAAACTTTATAAAAATAAACTTATTAGGATGAGTTTTATTGATTATTTTCTATTTATTTAGTACTTTCATACAAATAATAATTTCATACGTGACAATAAGCTATTTGAAAGTAGTTTCAATTTAATCATTTACAGATAAAATAAATCCAAGTCGTTAATTTCAAACAAAAGTCAATTGCTTTAAATAACAACTCAACCTGATTGAAACTTAACAGGTTCACGTGTAAGAAAATATTAAAAATTTTTATGTGCAAGTTTATTTTTAGACAAGAGTAATTAATTATTATCCTATAAAAATAAATATTTTTTACATTTATGTATATATGTTACCGTTAAAATATATAATGCAGTTATTTCATTTCATAACTAAGTATTAACTAAGTATTCTATATAATAACGGATCGTATTCGCTAAACTGTAAAGCTCTCTTGCATTTCACGGTTTAATTAGTTATCTCATAGAATAACGATCTGCAGATCGTTAAAGTGTAAAATAATCTAAATCTTGTATCTCGATTTTCAGTATACGGTCGGTTGCTACAGCTCAAAGTTTAAGTACTGGTCAGCAATTTCAAAAAAAATGTTTTTGTAAAACCCAGTGTGTCTACTATATAAGTTTTTGTCTTAGAAATAAAGTTCTTTGTAATTCCAAGTGCCATTTTAGTAATCCTTGTTGTAACAAAGGATTTTATGGTACGTTTCCATAAATATCATTTATGCGCTGCATAAATTAGGTAAATTACTTCTTTTTCATTTTAATTTTCTATCATTAGTTATAGAACTCCTGGTTATTTCATTTTAGGTAAATTTTTTTTATTTTAAACTTTCACTGTCTCTCATTAGTTAATTTATAGAATACCTAGTTATTTCATAGAATAACTAGTTAAAGTGCAAATTATTAATATATTACACACTTTAATGGACACAATTGGTTATTTCATGGAATATAAATAGGTATATATATATATATATATATAATATATATTTTAATATATTTATAGTCGTTTTTTATTTTTGTTTCAAGAAGGCAAACTTAAATGTCCTCATTTTATAATTTTTTCCTTTCCTTAATTTGTTAATTAGTTTTTTTTTTTTTTTCTTTTTTACATTTAGTTTTGTGTTTTATTTTGCAATATCGTAGTACTGTTCTGACTGCATTATTATTTTCAGGACATTTTTACTATTATGAATTTTGAAAGAAAAATTATTGCTAGAAATGTTATAGCCTTGTAAACAATTTGTGAGAGTAAATGGAAACTGTTAATGACAGTAAATTGCAACTTTCTATTTTCGAATCAAATATATAAGTCTTAAAATTCAGAATTATAGTAATATTTGTATTTTATTGTAGATACAACGGAGTTATACTTGTGATCACAGCATACTGAGAAAATTATATTTTATACTTTAAGGCTCATTTTTTATTAATAATAATATATTAATCGTATCAGAAATTATTAATCATATTTTATTAACTTCTGAAACATAGATAACTTTTGCGATTCACGATCTCACAATCATATTTACAGAGTCTCATGGTTAAATTCACAGAGTCCTCATCATATGATTTCGATTTACCATAATCTATTTTAAAGTGTGTAAAATTTAATTTTAACATATTTACCATGCTTTACAAAAATGTGTAAGAGGAAGCCACTTACACTTATTTGTTAGGCATGATATACAATACATTCGAACACAAATGTATAGATTAAAGTATATTTATTTGATTTTATTGAAAAAATATGTTTATGATGTACTATATTTTTTAAGACTACTTTTCTAATGCAACAGTCGAAAAACGCAAACACAATATTAAATTATTGGTGGTGATAGGAGTCTGATAACAACAATTATTAATTATATTTTATAAAGATATAACACCTTTATTTTGTACAGAAGCTAATTTGTTGAAGTTAAATACAGGCTTAAGCCTTTTTTTCGTATCGTCGTGGTATGTTTTATTAAGAAATGGTCTATCTTCCATTTCATGAAAAATTATCACTTCGTGACCCTGAAATTAACCCAGAGTAGTGTGGGTTAAAAATATGAAGATTAAAACCAATTATTTTAAGCATTATATTTTAAATTGAAATTTATATATATATATATATATATAAGGTGCAAATTAAAACCTTACATTTGTTGAGGATTGTAAGATTTATGTCATTTGCTCCAGATGTCATGCTCAGCAGACTTCTACCGAGCACATACTTGACTGCCTGAAGCTCTCAAGAGATGAGATTTACTCCCCCCCCCCCCCTTCTTGTCCTTGACTACCTTTGGGTCAGCGGTCTTTTCGATATCTTTTGGACAGTTGGAGGATTAGAAACAACAACAACAACTATATATATATATAGCATGCAGGGCATAGCTGCTGTTAATTTTAAATTAAATACAAATTTTTTCAATTGGTATTGTTATCGAAATCGCAATAGAGTTTTGTTTCAATTCTTTAAAATACATGATTAATTTTTAAATTCATCATTAAAAGCAAGCATGTAAATGTAGCCTTTATAAAGTTGTACATCATTTTACAATCCCTTCAGATGATATAAATCCAAATGTTTTACTTGTACTTTTCTCTTAATAAATAATATTACTTGACATTGTGAATATTTCTATAATTTTTTAATAATTTTAAGTAAAGGAAAGGCATTTTTAATTTGTTACAAAATATAATTTTTGATTTTCAGTTTCAGCGTTTAGATTAAATAACAAAGTATTCAATTATTTCAATGATTAGTGCCAATTTTAAAGTCACTCATAAGTGTTAACAGATAATAATATTATTACAAATAGACATAAGGTATCTTCTTTTTGAAAATGAGATAGATATTTCTTTTGGACGTTAAGCTGCAATTTTTCTCCACCAATGCATTTATTGGGTGATAAGTAGGTTTATTTTGGTTAAGCCAAAAAAAAAATGTTTAGAGTTAGGACATCATATTGTTGTATTTTTTTATATTACTTAATACTTAAGATATTTTATAATGCTTTTCATAATATGCACATTTTATTACTCATTTATGTGTTTGTTATAAAAAATAGAAAAAAAAATATGTAAAAAGGCATATGAAAAGATGTTTAATAAAATATTTTTAAAAAATAAGTTCTCGACAATGTTTAAACTGTTATTTTAATTTCGATACTAAACGTCGTCATGATTGTTTTTATGCTGGCATTGTACATTGTATTTATTTTTAGATGTGCTTAATTCCTAACATTTGTTAAAAAATAAAATATTTCAAATTTTTATAAATAAATATATGAAAAATTCCATTTGACATTCATTTAAATAAATGTTTCATAAAATTGTTGCCTAGTTAGTTGAATTATTTTTGTACACTTCAGGCAACTTTTATGGTAGTAAAATTTCTCTACTAATTTCCCATGAGAGAAAAATCAATATATCTATAAGTACTCTTTTTTTTTCATACAAGGGCCCTCATTAAACTAATTCGAAGATCTGTTGCTGATATTGTACATTTTTGTTGATATATATCAATATTTTTTTAATTTACTTTGGAAAAGGCAAATGTTTTGTTGAGTATCGAAACTTATGTTTATTATTTTTACGTTAATTACTTCTCTTGTGTTAGGTATTACCTTCGATAAAAATCATACATCGCAATATTTAAGCGGGAATAACCAAAGTAACTACTTAATAATCGGAAGGCATATTGAAACTTAAAAATCCTAATTGAATTTTCCATTTTATATATATATATATATATATATATATATATATGTAATAACTACATCTTTCTGGACAATAATGAAAAATAATTTAATTTTAGCAAATATGATTACTTACTTATCGAATTGCTTTTTTATCTTTAGACTTTGTGTCCTAGATTATTAACTTAAGTGATTAATAATGAAAGTTGAGCATTTTTCATTTACCAGAAACATAAAACATATCCTAAACATCATTGTCGATCCTAAAGATTTCATGATAATAAACTATTTTCATGATTTGAACATTTAAAATAACTACGAACAGTTATTATTGATTTTACGTATTTTTCTTAATGAAAAAGTTAGTTAATAAGGAAAAAGGGTACAAGAGGATTCATATAATAAACTCGTTATCTTGTACACTTTTTAATTTTCGCTAATTAGTCTTAAAAATATAATTTACTTTTACTTAATAATTATTGACGTGTACGTGGGTTTGGGAAAATATTAAATGTGCAGGCGTTGTAAAATTTCTATTTTAATTTTGAAGAATTCGTTTTTAATTGAAGTTCAAGTGGTTTGGAGAAAACTGATTTTATATTATTTCAATTGAATTTTTTTCTAATTGATAGATTTAACGTAAATCATCTGATACTGAAACTACGTACATATTATTCTTATTTTTACACTAAAAATCTATCGTAATTTAATATATTTTAATTTTCAATTTTTCACATCTGCATGATACTCCTATTCTAGTTGAATTTTTTCAGAATTTATATCATAATTTGAATCCTTGGAGAATAACAACACAATCGCATTAGACATCTTACATTAAAAATTTCTTCATCACAAAAGGTGCGTTGAATTTATCTTATTATAGTTAATAAGTGATAAAACTTTTTACCACAGCTGTCATTTTTTACTAACCATACTTCACAATTTTTCTCATGAAACAATTTATATTTTTTGCATTTGTTATATATTGTTTAAGTAATTTTTTTTTTATATTAACCAGGAGTACAAGTCTAAATAAATTGTTGCAAGACTAAGATAAATAAGAAACTGTATTAAAAACTAAGTATTTTAGTTGCTATACCCTTATAATAATTAGTAATTATTTTGATTGTCTTATATAAATTTCAAAGTAATACGCTACGTGTTACATTTTATAGTTTTGTCGGAAACAAATATACAATATATTTTCTGAATTGTAAAAATCAATTTGCGAAAATACTTATTCATAGCATTTCATCAGCTGGATTAATTATTTTTTTCTGAAATAGAGATATTTCATTTTGTTTTTGACTGAACATCAGTAAAAAGTAAATTAATAACTAGTTAAATTTTACTATGTAGTTTATTGAACATTTCAAGTATGTAATGAAAAACCAAGTACAAAATGTTAAAAAAAATTGCTCATACAGTGTTATATTTTCGTTCATTTTGTAACACATAATGTATTTTTCTATTGTATAATAGTATTCTCAACATTAAATAACACAAATGTGTGAAATTAAAATATTAGAGATCTGGTTGACTTTAGATCGAAATGCATTTGTTGGAATTTGCTCAGTTCTCCAGTCCATACAGAAGTGAAATAAGGGCTTTTAATTCATCAGTTAAAAAAATATTGGTTTGGATTAAGGATTTGTTATTAGATTTTCTTTCTGTGAACCATCCAATTTGAGAAGTCTTTTTTTCAATGATAATCATCATATGCAACTTCTTTTAACAACCATTTTTTTTTGAATTTTTGTACATCAAATTGTTCCAATATATTCTCATAAAATGTTCTGTTGAATAGGTCACAAATTAAAAATTTCCAAAATTTCATGTAAAAAAAAAAAAAAAAAAAAAAAAAAAAAAAACATAATTTTACAAAAGATACATATGTTTCATGCAGGATTATAATTCAAAATAAAAAAAAATTACAGATAAAAAAAATATATAAATTTGATGATAAAAAAAAATCAAAAACAATGCACTTATCTGCTTCAACTTGTCGGAGAAATCTTAAATCCATTTTGTACAAAATCATTTTCTTTTCTTCAGCACTTTCAAAATTAAATTCAGAATCTTGTAAAAATAAATTGATCCAGTGAAAAGTTTTCTGTGATGAAAGTAATTTACAAATAGAGAAAGAAAGTGACATGTAGAATTCGATTCCTTGTTAACTATGTCAAAATTTCCTTTCGAAAGACTATAAAAATGTTAACGTAAATTTATTACTCTGCGTGGTAAAAAATCATTATTTTACTTCAAGAAATAATCTGAGAATGAAACTTGCTATATTTTTCAGAGAATAGGTTACTTAAGTTCTGACAATATGTTTTCAAAATCAATCTCTCATCTTATATGTTTTCTCTATAATTGTAAGAGAATGCTTAAAAAATATGTATAAAGAAGTATGTTGAAATAGATATAAACTAATATCTTAAATTATAAAAATGAAAGGTTTTGATAAATAAAATCTTGCTAATTATATTTAACAGTTTCTTCTATACATTTTATGAATATATAAACAATTGACAGATATAATATAAAATAATAATGTTTATATTAAATAATAATATTGAAAATCCTATAATTAAATTAAAAACTGCTATGTAAAATGGATGTGTATTGCGAATAAAGTCATTAAATTTACAAATACCTAACTGTATATTTCCTTATCCAAACGTAAAATTTCATCATTACAAATTTTGTTCTATGCTTAGATTTATTATGAAAGTAAACATGATTTAGGCTTCAATTCGATGTAACAATACCAATCAAATATTTTGTGATCATTTAGAATGATTTCAAATTGATTTCACAATATTTTTTTATTATAAATTGTTACTAAATTGCTTTTAAATACACTTTTGACCTTTCAAAAGGCAACACCCAAAAGAATCCCCGATATCACAGAAAACTAATTTGACATATATTATGTGATAGATAGGTAAATAATGGTTGAAAGTACTGCTTCTTATGAAGTTGGATAGTAAAAAAGCAGTAGTTAGTATAATCGTAATTGTTAGCTATAATAGTTGGTAAAAATATTAAAAGATTTATATTTAAGTTGGTGTTATAACAGTACATACAATTTTAACATATTGCCGAAGTTGATACGGAGCAACAATGGGAGTTTGACATTTAGTTAGTTGTATAAGCTTTAATTTTAGGATTTCGATGTATGGTGCAAGAATGATTAGTTTCGTCGTCAATAAAAAGGCCAATGAAATAATTCAATTTGATACTAACTCAGGAATATATCGTGCTACGTGTAGTCACACATTATTCTGTTAGTACATATCAGATTACAAACGGTGAAGGTATATGAAAATTATGAGTTCTAACCAATTAGATATGGTTCGCTGACTGTTCAGATCACTGACAGTGTCATTTAGAAGGTTGAATTAATTCTAGTACCATCTCAAATTATAATATCGGGTGCAGAACTAAAAGCAATCATAGCCTTGTTGTAAGCAGAAGCAGTTTTTGTGAGTAAAGATAATGTTTTATAATAATTCAGTCCATGGTTGACATGCCACATGACCACACCATCGGTGATAAATAAATAAGAAATTCAGTATTAAATTTACTTCAAGTAATTTATATTTTATAAAATTTAAATTATTTTCATTTACCTCTAAAAATTATTTTTCCTTATTTTTTGGAAAAGTAAAATATAGTTATATAGATTCAAGATTTTTTTAGGAAATGAATTATAACAAATGAGTATTATTGTACGTATTTTACTGCATTTAAAAAGAATACGCAAATAACATCAGCAAATTGGGTTGCCTATCATTACTTTTCTTTACGCCATTTTCGAAATAAAGAAATCCACTGTTCGGATTTATATGAATGACTCAAATCACGATTACAGTCATAGTTAAAATAAAAAGAAAACACTTCTTTTATTTCTTCTTAGAAACGTGTCCTTCGTTCTCTCGACAAAAATCAATGATTCTTCCAGGAAATAAAATAAAAGAAATTTTTTACGCCTTTAAATATCATTTACTTTTTCTCTATAATAACGACTTGGAAGAAGCATTTAAATTAATTTTTTTCCAAGATTCAGTTGTAGCTTCAAAATTAATTGAATAAATCTGGCAACACAAGCAGAAAGAATTTGAATTTTTTTCGTGTCATCTCATGCTTTAATAAATGATCTTCCTACCTTAGATTACCAAGGAAACGATTTCAATTAATTTAGATTTCCTAATGAGAATGCTTACTAAAGTGTTAATAAACTGATATTATATTCATACCAGTATTTGGTTTATTTATTTAAAATTTCCTTGATATGAAAAATGTAATTCTACGTTTCTAAGTTATTGGTAGGTATCGCACGAGGTGTGAAAAGTATTTTATACTATATTTTATAAACATAATTACTTAATATATAAATTTTAATTAACACATATGCCAGATATAATATTTCTTGTTTTAATGTTACTGTGTTTATGTATAGAAAATGACACTGGTTGAATATTACTGTATTAAAATTAGCTTAGAATGCAAAAATATTTATTCCAAATATAGTTCCAATTCCATTTTACAAGAATTTTATTTTCATTATTAAACTTTTGACCATTAATTTAATTATTTATTGCATTAATAAACGTTAAAATCAATCAGAAATCAAGTAAAATGTTGTATTAATTTATTATAACTTATTCGTATGAAGCTTATTTTCCTCCAAACTAGTTTCTATCATAGTTTTTTGACTCTAATAAATATAAAGCGTAAAATAATAATGTTAACAAAGTTCATATTTTCAATTTAAATTGTTAAAATAAATGAAAATTTTGTTCCCAATTTTCTTCTAGTTAAAAAGTTTATAGGTAGTTTAAAATTTTTGCAAATTAATTAAAAATTTATTTTTTATACGCTTAAAATGTTAGATATGATAAAAATTAATACATATCTATCAGCATAATTTATTTCTTTATTTTTATGTATATTACGCCATTCTTTGTTCTATAAAAATGATAACTGTTTGTAAAGGCGATATTGACTGCAAATAAATAAATGTTAATAATATAAAGGGAATTTATTATAATTTTTATTAATTGTAACAATTATCCTTAAAATGTTTTAATAATCATTTTTGATTTACCATAATAGTATACTCAGTTAAAGAATACATACTATAGCCAAATCAAAATTTAACTTTAAAAGTATTATCTAATATATTCATATTAAATCTCATAAATTTTATTATTAATGGAAACATTTTTGCATATATAAAAAACATTTATCTCATTTATTTTTCAGAAATCACATATATTCCATTTTTTTATTATATGTTTCATAAATTTAATTTGTACTATCAAAATACATAAAAATATTATCTTATGCATTTGCTCTTCTCTTTCTTAAATTCATATTCAAAATTTGAAATAGATGGAATTTTAAAATGATACATGAATAAATTTCTTTAAAATTTTCCATTTTAGAAATTTAAGTATTATTCATCTTCTTTCTCTTAGTCTATTTTAATTCGTAAGGAAAAATATTAATAAAAAAATACAATAAAATACTTTAGATTATATTCAATGAAATCAATTTTTGGGATTTTATATACAGCTTTAATAATATGATTTATGGATCATAATTTATGAAACCTATTATTTTAAGCAAATTTATATTTGAAAAATAAAATTCCAACAACTAAACTTTATTACAGAATCATTCAATAGAGGGTCAGTAACCCGCATCGCCACAATGTAAAATATTCATCTGTTATAGATGAGAAACATTTTTAATAAATTTTATATAAATAAGATAAATTGGTTTCATTATTTATTCAATCAACTTTTTTTTGCATTACTGTGTATATTGTGATTCTATTTGTTTCCACATAAATCTTCCTTGGAATTTTATAAAATTATAAATATAATATTAGAAAAATACAATATTAGTTAAAGGTATAATTTTAAATATAATATATAATTTTTATAATGATTATTCTTTATCTTTTAATTACTATCATAAAATATTCATGATTCTTATAGAAAATATGAAATCACTACTTAGAATTGTAGGATTCAACCTTTAAGGTATAAGCTGCTAACTAAATAAAATTTAATGCAATTTAATGAATCTGAATATTATGGTAACATTTGATGAAACATCATAATTATGCAGATTCATTTTAAAATACACTTAACGTAACATGTTACTTATAATATACTAAATAATATTTTTATTCTAAAGCAGAACTTAGATAAATTCTCAAAACTCTAAAACTATTTATATTTGTTGCAATTTAGAAAAAAAAATAAAATAATTTTTTGTAATAAAACATTAAGAAAGACAGTGTATGTTAATTTGAAATCTTGGTAAACACAAAAATAATGATATATTTTATTGATATATGAAACTCAAATTTTACGTATAATGACTTATATAATAACAATAATATAAAATCAAACTGGAATGTTTTTAAAAATATATATTTAAAAATGTTCAAAGGTAGAAAATATATTCTAAAGCAAAATTCTGAAATATATCTGTTGAACTATTTTAACATATATGGTACTCACATATTAAAAGACAACTCTTATTTTTGTCATTCCTTGTTTTTAACAAATTCTTATAATGAAATTAATTTTCTTGACTTAAAGAATTGTTTGTTTCCAAATATTGTAAATACTAATAAACAATTTAGCTTAAATTAAAAATAATGATATCCTTGATCACATCGTGTTCATATGCAGCATTAACACTAAATAATGAACAGGAATGTTTACTCTTTATTAAAATTATTGCACTAAGATTAGTGATAAATTAAAAAATTCAAATAATAAAGTTGAAGTGATTCATATATTAGGTTATTTACATTCCCAGTTAGACAAATTAGTCACAGTTAAACAATTTTCTGTTGTCCATTCACATAATTCTTACATCTAGTAACAACAGAGAAATTTCCTCTCTCTTAAATAAGGATATAAAATCAAATTTAAAAATATCAAATATCTTAAAAAAAAGTGAATTCCATATCAGGAATTACTTCTTTTAGATGTCAATTCTATTTTATCAAGCCGTTTAAAGAAGAATAAAATTTGAAACATCACCAACATAAGATTTTTTAAAACATCTTTTCTATCTTCGACACTTTTTACAGTCACTAGGTAATTCTGCTAGACGCTTTTGAAACTTACGTTTTAGTTCAAATTTAAGGAAAGCTGTACTTTTGGATAAAATATTTTTTGCAATAGAATCTAAAGTAGTAAGTTTTTTCAAATAAAAATTATTTTATATATGTCCACTGAGTGGGACTATTCTACAATCATAAAAAATTATATATTTCATTTTAAAGTATTTCACAACTTACGATATATTTAGAAAGTAATTAAACTGGAAATGATTTCAACATTCATTACATGATTTTAGTAGAAATATAAGATCTATTGCTATCTTATAAGTTATAAAATTTTAAGTCTCTAATGTCTAACTACATTATATTTATCAAATAAAATCTAGATTCATCCTTTTACCTATAAATAAAATATGTTTAGGAAAGTACATTAATTCTATGCTATTATTTTAATTATTTTATATTTTAATAAATTTATAAGATACATTAACTAAATAAGAATAATTGTATTTATAATGCTTAAACCAACTTATCAATGTAAGAAAATACACACTTGAAATAAAATTTATAACATTTTGAGCTTAAAATAAAATTAATAACTTATATCTACCCCATTTGAACTGAAAAATACGTGAGTTTTGATACGGAAGAAGCAATGAATTCTCTGACTGAGATCCCGTTACAATAGTTTTTGCTTAGTAAATAAATATTCAAACCTTTTTATCATATTTAGAAACTGTATTAACGGCATCGTATTATATCAAACCGTTTTCAAAAATAAGGTGGAAAAATTGTCCTCATCTGAACTAAAAATTATTTTGCAGCATAAAGATATTTTTCAAGAAAAAATTTAAATATATTTTACTAAAAATTAAAAAAAAAAAAAAAAATTATGGAAACAGCATGATTAGCTACAAAAACATGCACATGATTTTGTTTCGATTTCTAAATTATCTATTTCTTTAGAAAGATAATTTTTTTTAAATATAATATACAAAAGTATATTTCCAGGGCCATGTTTTTGCTTTGGAACCTTTGAAGTAACTCTGACTTTCGTCATGTGAACTCAATCCAAAACTTCATATAATTATCAGTTTCAATTTACAACTGCATATACCTCACTAATCATTAAATTTTTAATTTTTTTACTTTAACAATGCATACATATTATATACTGCAAAGATATATATGAAATAACATGTCTCAAATAACACTAAGAATATTCGATTTTATTATGTTAGAAAAATGTTTTTGGTGAAAATGTGCTTTAGGTCCCCTACTTGGCGTGTTTTCAAAATCGCTGATGCCTTGGCGAATATTCTACCGCTATTTCAAAGTGAAATTTAATTAGCAACCAATAAAAAGGCTAAAACAAAATACTAATTAATGAGCATTCGCGAGTTGACGAAGTAGGGTACCTAAAGAGCAATTTAACCATTTTTTTAGCCAATCCATAGTAAATAAAGTTATTTTATTAATGATAATTTCACAACTTGTAATAGCAAAATAGATCTAAAATATGATGCTCAACACATCTGAACGAAAACAAAATCAATATCATGGAATTAGATGTTTTCTTAGGTCATAGTTTTAAAGTACTAGTGTTAAGTGTAATTTCTTGAAAAGTACATTAACCGATGAAAAAATTTGTGGTCAGTAAAATCATTACCAATTGATATTTAGATTTTTTAAGCCTTCAATCAGTTGCTAATAAGTAGTAATAATCTATTTGAATTTATTGTGTGTAAATATTTATTAATAATGTTTATTGTGTAAAAATAATATTATAATAATGAATAAAACTTAATGTTTAGAATGCAGCCAAATTTGTAATTAATTTACAATTAAAATTATTGTAAAACTTTATTTTTCAACATAGGAATGTGTATAAAAATAGATTAACATAATCTTGACTAAATAGTGCTCTAAAATTTATCTCTGATATGTATCATTCTATAAAGACTTTTAAGTTTTTTATTAATGTTTCTCATGTTTAGTGTGACATATATTTCCTTAAATAATTAAAATTAATTTTATTAAATATTTATACTCTCTTTACGAAAAAATTATATATTTGCATTAATATTTTCAAAATATTTTTAATAAAATTTTATGCAAATGTTAAATACTTTTAGCATGAATATGTTTTAATATTTCTACTAAATGTGTCTTAAAATGTTTAAGCATGCTATTTATTTTCCACCGGAATTAAGATGTGAAATTTAAATTCAATTCAGATTAAGTTGTATAAGGGATCATCATTTAAATTAGGTTTAAAAGAGAAAGTAACGATAATATATTCTTAAAATTCTGTATTAATAAAACATTAAGACGAGCAAATCTTTGTCATACATCATTATATTGTCGTATCCATTAAAAGATTAATTATATTTAAAGATAAATTATCTCTTGAGTATTTGAAATGTAATTACTGTATTCCTGATATTTTTGAAATTAAATTGCAAACTTAAAAATAAAAGAAAATAAGCATTTAATGGGAAATTAAACAGCATTAAAGAAATAATCTAAAATATTATAACTCTGCACCAGCTTTTTAAAATGCTAATGTTATGAATAACTAATTCAGTGCAATTTTGAGTATATTTTTTTTTAGATTCTTTAATTAATGTAAGTTTTATTATAAAAATATATAGAGTAAGTGGTGACTTTATTTAACTAACTGTAAGACTTATTTAATAAGTCAATTACTATGTAAATTACGAGGATTCTGTTAAATGTGATATGATGGTCCAAGTCTCACAGTCAATATAATTCTTTCCAAAATCAGTACCAATTATTAACAAGCCATAATTTAATAATGTATTTAATATGATTATTTTTAAATTATCATTGTTAACATGAAGACGTATGTTAACGATAATTTATGAAATATTCATTTTATTTGAAGTGTTTTAGAAAAGCTCTAAGTGTATTTATTTTAATTAATTTAAATCATTATACTAAGATAGTATCATACGATTATAGTGCAAATTGGTTATTAATATCATAAGAAAGACCAAGATTATAGATATATTTTTATAAAAGAATCTTCTCCTCATAAAACACGATACGTATTGAAATATATAAATAATATGTACAAAACAGGTAAAACACATTCTATACCGGATAATACAGTAAGAAACATTGAAAATAACGAACAAAAAAAAAGTACAAGTGGGAAACTTTGTAAATAAGTACATTTAATATCCGATATGCAAATGATCTAAATTTGAAGTCACTGAGTATAACAACACACCCAGCAAGTGAGCGCTGCAATCAAAAAGTGACGATCACATGCCGGCCTCTGAAGAACTTGAGTAAGTGATGAATTTCAAGGAGACGTGTAAGAAGTTACCTCGCTCAGTTAAGACCAATTTGTGAGGAGGCGTATCATTGGCTTCAAAACTGGAGGCTGGTCGACTTTCCGAGTTGATCCTCAGGATGATATTTTGGAGATAGAACATGAGATGGTACCCACATGCGACGTACTGCGTCTGGAAAGACCAGGAAGACATCTTGGTGAGAAAAATCGAAGGATCATGTGATGAGAGATCGTGGATCACGTAATGATTCTTTCTAAGAATTACACAGATATGAGGGTGTCAGGTGCTCCAAAATCATTTATAGAGGATTTGCGAAATCGAATCAGCTATAACAACACCTGTTTCGCGTATTAACTTCAACAATCACAGCATCGTAGGCCCTGTTTATAATAGTGACAAGATCATTAAAAGCTACAGATTGGCAAAACGTGGTTTTCAATGAATCCTGGGTTGTTTTGGGAGCACATAACAATTAAGTATGGTGCGTCTACATACAAATCGAGTTACTCAAGGCTGCTTTCATGTTCAGCTTTTCCATGGCTGCCCCCTCCACTGACTTATTCAAGATAGATCGTTCTTGGAATCAACTAAAACTCCAGATGCCTCTGCGTCCCTTTGTACATGATTTGGAGGTTGCTGTTCATGATGTTTGGGCACATTTCCCTCAGGATAAAATAATACGTCTGATTCATTCGATGTTGGACAATACGGTGGCATGTGGTGCAGAAGGCGGCCCGAGACTCTGCTGCTGTTACACTTGTCTAATTGTACACACAATTTTTTTAAAATTCTTGATTTTGAGATCAAGTGAGTTTTGAATCGCTATTATAATTTGTACTAAATTTCATAACAATTTTAAAATTCATAATATGTTGTAGTTAAGATTATATTTATATATTATAGCACATATATTTATGTGTAAACAATCTATCTAGTTTTACTTGATTTTATAAAATAAGTGGAATGATTAATACTTATCCAGATTATCAATATTGCAAAAGAATAAGGATCACATTTCACACTGTGGAAAATTTAGGATGACTTAGAATGCGACAAATTTGAAATCACTTGTCATACAAACTTCGTGTTTCGTGACAATTCTGCTTCGCTTAACCTATTGGGATGTGCAAATCTACCAATTACACATGTACCCCAATTAATTGTACATGTACCCCATAATAGCATTTACGAAACATTTTCTAACATGTTATCAAAATAATACTCAAACAATGATGTTGTGCCGTTTTTGAAGAACAAAACGTGTCCTGAATGTCTTTTTCTGGTATCAAATAAAAACAAAACGCTGTTTCTTCTGAGTGTATATTTACACTCAGAAGAAACAGC
Organism: Latrodectus geometricus; assembly: GCA_026290005.1. Lineage (NCBI taxonomy): Eukaryota > Metazoa > Arthropoda > Arachnida > Araneae > Theridiidae > Latrodectus > Latrodectus geometricus. The sequence goes on from JAPDSC010041011.1 coordinate 21,208, forward strand.
AAATGGTAAATTTTTCATTTAATTCAATTTTAGAATGTATGCTACGTAGGACAATACATAATGAGGACAGACGATACGACCTATATTTCTTGATCATGGAGGACCCGATTGTTAGCCAAGACAAAACAGTAACAAACATGAAAAACGTTTAATATCCAGGATATTTCATTGGTATCAAAACCATGAATTCTTAGACCGAACACTGATATAGAGGAGAGAACGATTTATACATTCACACATTGGAGTGAACCAAGAAAATTATCTTGTCACCGAAACCAGTGATAACCTTACGAAAATTGCTTTCTAATTCTATAAAATAAGTGAATTTAATTTCCTTGATCTCTTTTTAAATGCCTTTTCATTTTATCAACATTTTGCTGACAGATTCACGTTAATTCACTCTGCACAAATGATTTATTCGAAGAAAGGTGTTTTGATATAGTCGTTTAAATAAATACTGCAGCAAATCAAAAAATGCTAAATGCTTTAAAATAATTAATAAATTAAATTTACCGCTTGCTTATTGCTTAGTTTTGGAAACTTAAATAATGTTTCACAGAACTATTTGCCAAAACTCATGTATTAACTTTTAATGAGATTAATCAAGTAAATGCTTTCCTTTACATAATTTAGCATTTTCTTTATAACACTCTTCATAAATTCAAATAAAACAAACCTATTGGCACTTAGCCTATGCCAATAGGTTTGATATATTTGTATTAATTTATTCTTAATTACAACGGAATTTACATTCATATTAATTAAAAACCGTCTCCTTGTTCTCAAATATCGAAAATAGAAATTCCTTTATTGGCATAGGATCAATTAGTGAAGAAAAGTTTAAACTTTCTATTGTAGACCATTCTAATTAAATTTGCTGCCCTTTAAATTTGTGAATATTTCACAAAATAAAATAAAAGTTATACAATTAAATTCCTTTTTTTGATCAACTGCTAGATTTGCTTTTATTTATTTATTTATTTATTTTTTTTTGCTTTAATATCACACAATATTTAACATTTTGTCTTAGAAAATGTTATATTTTAAGAAATATTAAATCGAAAATGTTTTGTTCTCTACATTAGAAGAAAAATTACGTACAAGTAGATTCTGATTGTCTTCACATTATATTAAATTATCAAGGCAAACGGAAAATCCAAAATATTTGAGTTTTTATACTTGCCTTTACAGTTTTCTTGCTTTGATATCGCCGTCATTTATTTAGATTACTTAGTCAAAAATTCAAATTTAAGGAACAATCATTGATTGCTGTAATTTCTTTTCAAATTTAAGTACTTGACTTATGTTTAGATGTTTCTGATTATGATACAGTAAAAAAGTTAAATTTTGTGTTTAAGCAATTAAATATTTATTCCAAATACAAATACATGTTATGAATAAACATTTCTTTAAATCAAATTAAACCTGAAGGAGAATATTAGTTTTTGAGTAATTTTTAAATATACTTATTCTAGATCATAAAATCATTTTCCTTTAAAAGAATGTTCTTTTTTTGAAAATATTAAAGAATTTTCGAAATTAAAATTTAAGTTTATGCATCGATAAACATAATGTAAGCCTAGTAATGAAATGTTTTAATATTCAAAATAAAATGCCATTAATAAAAATTTGAAAATAATAAGGTCATTAAAAGATTTAGTTAACAAATACATCATTTTGAACTCTTAATATCTTAGCTTGAAGGAATATTTTAAATAATCTATTAAGTAACAAAGAAATGGCAAATTGTTCGTGACTTTCATTACGTAATGCAGATAAAAATAATAATATTAAATTAGCTTTTGCATCAGCAGAGAAAAAAGGAATTATTAGAATGGAAACTTAATTTAAGTAATGTAGATAGCTCTTGCGATCTATGTAAATAGGAACAAATAAGACAATTTGAAAAAAAAAAAACAATTGAGAATAAAAATAGAGATAATGTTTAACAGACTATTGCCTATGGCGATAAATACTTTTATGACCAAGGTTAATATTATAATAAATCAAAAATTAAGACATTTTAAACCGTTAGCTTTATTATAGTTACCGTAACTTTTCTTTTACAGTGTATACTATTTTCATAAGTAATATATATTTTTAAAATAAACTTCAAAGTACATTCCTTCATATTAATTACTCAATAAAGTTTACAAAGTTTAAAATTATAAAATTAAATTAAATACATATATAAATATATATATATATATATATATATATATATATATATAATAAAATATAAATTGAATTGATTTTAAATTTTTTAATTAAGTTATTTTTTTAAAATTAAATAAAATAAAACATGCAATTTAAAAACTGTTAAATAAATATTTTTTCTCAAATAAACACGAATAACGAAAATTTATTAACGATCAAATAACGAACGCTTAATAAGTAATAAACATTGTAATTATCCTATAAACATAAATATATATATATATATATATATATATATATATATAATTATGTTTTTAGGCTAATTACTTTGTTAATTTGTTGTGTCAGAAGCAACAATAGATTTTGATGTTTTTTGAGAAAAAGGCCAGTTATTCTCCCGAATATACGTGATACGCAGAGGGATATATGGCTTAAAATACTTAAACTATATTTCTAAGATAATATTTTAGTAGAAATCTCAACTCCTTGGTATTTTTATTATCTTTTTTATTTATAAAGAATGACTTCATTTAAATTTTACAAAACGACATTCTTATTCAAAATATCTCAAAACAACGATTTTTTTTTATTTATTAAAGAATCTCTATAAAATATTTGAAATCGAAAATATGATTTCTTGTAGATAACTCTTGTGCTTTAAATCCATTTTCCGATGATAAACTGAATTTATTAGCATTCTCTGCAGAAAGGTCTCTCAGTTCGTTATGCTATTTATTTATAAAATAGATGTTTTTAAGGAAATCTTCTGTCTAGACAGTGTTGACATTATTCTTTTATGTAAGCTCTTCCTATTTTCTCTCATTTTCAGTAGCTCAATCCTCGAGATCAGTTTGAAGAAATATATTTCTATCTTTGCCGTTTTATCAGTGATTTGTTCATAATATTTTTATTTTAGAATGTTTGGAATTAAAATTGGAGTACATATATTAAAATACATTTAATTGTACAAATAAATAATTACAAGCAGTTAATGGAAATATCTTGATGATAAAGAACATTCCTAGAAACAATAGATTTTTAGTACACTGCTATGCACTTTAAGAGGTATTTTAATTATTTATTGATATGTTAAAGAAAATTTGAAACACCATCAAGGAGAAATAAATTATCTTTTAGTTTCCAGGGATTAAATTATAACATGTAAAATTCTGATATGCTGCCCACCCTGTCTGGTGGTTAGAGTACCTGACTATGGATGGGGAGGACCTGGGTTCGAATACCAGCGCGGGCATGGATGTACTTTCTCTTTCTCTCTCTGTGTTTCTTGTCCTTTCCTCAGATGCTGGATGGATGTGATCATCCTTATAAACGGGCATGTAGTGGTGTGGCGTGGGAGATGCTCCTCGTTCCTCCGTGACGTGGTTCACAGGTGCCCACCGGGTAACGATAAAATGAGTAGCAGTTTCAGCCTTGTTGCGGCAAATGGGTTAATTACTCAAGTGTGCTTGTCATTAGAATCAAAAAAAAAAAAAAAATCTGATATGGAATGGGTATAGTTTGTGTTATATTTATAAGGCTGGCAAAGTATCTAAGTGGTACTAGAAAACTAATTTTTAAAAACTATTTTAATTTGAAATGGGTATAATCTTTCAAAATTCCTTGGTATGGGATACAATCTATATTGATCAGCCATTAAGTTAAAATGCGAAGCATGGTACTCATGAAATGGATGCCACGATGCTAGAAACAGTCTTATATTATGTTCAGAAATATATTCGTTAAGCAATTCTGCGTGATGTTTTATAAATGTTCTGACATCACCGCATAATTACTTATTGAACAGCAGAATTCAATGATTAATTCTGCATTTAATTTGTATATTATTTACATTTCTAAATATAAATTTTAAATGAAACTTTTAAAAGTTTCACACATTTTTATTTCATGATTTGTAATTCTTTGAGCAACGATCACCCGTCTGCTTACAGCACTGAAACTATTTTTTGATAAAATAGCATATATTTTTTAATCCATGAGTAATGGCTAATTCAGGTAAAAATTTCACTAAAGCTACTATTGTTTAACGGATTAATGGAATGGAATTAATTAATGAAAAGTAAATAAATGAAATCAAATGAAAGAATAATGAATAAAAAGATTATGGAAACTAACTTGTGGGCGTTACATTCGTAGAACAAAGTATTTTAGAAAAGCTTTATTTAAATGGTAGGAATTTTTAAAAAAATACTGATTCAATTAATTAAATGAACTAATTGATTGTATTGATTGAGATTTTTTAAATGCTTTGTTCTTCAACAATATAAAACCTCTGAGTGATAATGTGAATTAAGACCACTTTTATTTACTCTGTTGAATTTAATGTGTACAATTAAAAGTAAAATTTAAGTTAAAACGTTTTTATTGACTTGAAATTACATATCATTATTTAATCATATGAGCTAATTATTTTGTTATTACTATAAATTAAAATAATTTACTTATCGTATGATCTAATGTAAAAATAACCTTATTTGAAAAATAAAACTCTAATTTAATTATTTTCTTACAGTTTATAGAAAAAGAAACTAAATTATTGAACATTTTTTTGATCCAAAGAACGTTGTTTAAATTAATATTTTTTTTAAAAAATTTAAATTTCATATTTGAAATTTTATGTTATTTTCGTTAGAATTCTTTCAAGGAATTTATATAAATTAGTTTTTAATAATCAAAGTAATATTTATAAAAAGTAATAAAAAATGTGAGCTTTGAGAGAATTTTACTCGTCTAAGTATTTTGCTTCATTAAACTATTAAAATGGTGAAATTTCCTTAACACAAAATAGCAACATTTTATTTAGAAATTAATATAAAAAGCAATTTATGAGTTTAAATATTAGTAAAACAAATCTTCAATATTATTTGTTTATCTATAATGATTTCAAACAGTTATTGCCATTCAGATATCAATTATTAAATAAAATGTGTTGAATTATACAATCAAGTAAAAATTTTATACTAGCGAATATATCTTTGAAATTTCCTCATATGGTCATTTTTGTAACGTGTTAAAATTTAACTTAGTTCCTAAAAACAAATTATTAGTGACATTACATTAACACATTTTTATAAAATCATATAGTGATATTGTAGTTTCGTTCATATTTCGTATAATGCTTATTAAATCACGGAAAAACATTTTGCAGTAGTTCTTTGACAATTGTCGATCAGTTCAAAATACAATGTGAACTGAAATAAACTGTATATTTTTAGTTCAATGAAAACTTATTACGTTAAACATTGAACAATATCAGGTAATTATTAATAACAGGTAACTAATAAAGTTTTTTATTATTAGTTACGAAATTATAATTGCTTAAAATTTAAGTTTCTTATATAAAGTATTCACTTTTAATCAAGAAGGGAAATTTACTTAATTAAATTCTAAAAATTTAAGTAAAGTTTTCAAATTGTACTTCTTTAGATATATTATAATTATTAAGCGATATTAACAAAATATATTATGAATTAAATAAATCAATTATGCCCCATGCTTAATCGAATCTTAAAATATGTTATTAGTGGATTTCTTGCATAGTTTAATAATCATGTCTCAAGGGGTACTTTGGCATTGTATATAATATCTTAAAAAATGTAATTAAGTCTTCAACAGTATCATTTAATATTTGACAACCTCTGGAGGGATTTACCAAAGTTTTTGTTTATCAAGTAGTAGGAAATATATGAAACAAATTTTAAAAAGCAATGCAAGATTTGCCAGTTACATGATAATCAAACCTAATAAAAGATAAGAAGTTAGTATGTATACTTTATATTATTTACAAGTTCAAAATATGCCTAAAATATGATATTTTTTCTAAAAACATTTTTATAGGAATAAAGGTGTACAATTTATATTATATTTAAAATATTTTTTTTTATTTTATAAACATAAAAGTTTTAAGATATTTTAATATAATTAATTTAGAAACGAAATTGAATTGATTATGTCAAAATAAAATTTCATTATATACATTTTATTTCATTCAAAATATAGTTTATGTCAAAATATAATTGCCTAAAAATATAGTGGCAAAAGAGATATTTCTCTGATTTCGAATTCTTCTATTTCTATATACAAAATTTTATTTTCTCTTCTCAGAAAAAGAATTCTTTTTTCTTCTTTTTTTCTAAATGTTTTTTGTTTTTCTTTCTGCCAGAATATTTTTCTCTTTAGTACTCATGTCTCTACTTGAATACTATTTCTACGCTTTCCGTCTTTGATTCCTTTTTCCTTTCTTTTGAGAGAACGATTTTCACTTCTGTTTACTTCTTTCATGTATTTTTCTCTTCCTTCTGCGCATGAGTACATTACTTTTCAATTTTCTCTCTTTTACATGAGTGCTTTAATCTTCGATTTTCTGGCAGTCTTTAATGATCTTTCTGCGATTTTCCTTTCTAGCTTTAACATACAATATTATTCCTTTTTCTTTGGTTAAAAATATTGGGTGAACTATCTTCAACTTTCGCATACTTTTTATTTGGTAGTTCAGCTTGTAAGCTTTTCTCTTCAATATCCGTGGTTGTTAATGTAAGTCTGTTTACCATACACTTGAGTATCTTGATTTTGGGTTATTGCAAAAAGCTGAACTTAAAATATCCGTCCACGGAGAATGATTCTTAATAAGCACAATTGCTTCTTAAAGTTTTTACGTATTCATTAGAACTTAAAGTTTTTCTTAAATCTTAAATTTATTATTGTTTTAAAATTATTATTGTTTGTGGGTTTGTTATCATTGTTTTATTTTTATTTTTCTAACGAGAACGACATTTTTGTTTTAGATTTTATGATTTGTAGTGATAGTTTTTGTATTTTCTTTTATATCTTCATAGTATTTTGATTTACTTTGTTTGCATAAAGATTTTTGATTTTGATTTCAGGAATTGGTATATATTTTTATTTATATGTTAACCAGGGGAAACTTTTCATTGCTTTTCTTTCTAGTGAGTGCTTTATTATTTTCTTTATTCTGCACGAGTACATTTTTATTCAATTTTCCATGTATGAGTGCTTTGATTTTTCCATTTTTATGCATTTTCTTTTGGAATTCTTTTAATTTCAATGAGTCTCTTTTTGCTTATACTATATTTAGAGAATTTTTCTTTCCTATGGAACTTTGAAGTCCTTTATTAATTTTAATTAGTATTTCATAATTTGTGACTATGCTTGTGCTTTCGATTATGGTTTTTAGCATGTATATTCCATTCCTATTTATCTGCTTTTAGTTTATTTTTTTTATTCTTATGCATATATATCATAGTTATCTTTCCTTTTAATAGAGTTTTCAGTTTTACACCATTCTGTAAGGGCAATTTTACTATTTGCACATTTTTTTCATTGGAAAAAAGTCCAACCCATTTTGACACGTATAAAAACACAATTTTTTTTTTTTTTTTTTTTTTTTTTAGTGAAGAGATTTTCATTCATTCAGCATTGAATAATTTCTGAGTTATCTGTTTTATAATTTATTTTTATTTCGCATTTAGTACATTTCTATTCAAATGAAATTATTATGCTCGCATATTTTCGTTATCGACTTTAAATTATAGTTTTCGTTACCTAAGCATTTTTCTGCTCTCATTTTTGCTTCAATATATCTTCAGCTTCTCTTTTTTGGTTAGGGATATATTCATTCTATTTTACTTTTCAACTATTTTTAATTGTTTCCTGTTTTATTTTTTCCTTTTTATTTTATTAGCATTTTTTAAATATTTTTTAAGTATTATACAATAATGAGATAAATTCTTCACATTAATTTTGCAATATAATATTTTAGTTGGTTTTATTCGTTAGATTATATTTTTCTTAATATATTACTCTCTAAATGAGTGCTTTATTCTTCAACTTTTACATATTTATTGTTTATTTTGCTATTTCTGATTGCCTAGAGATTTGTTTTGATTTCTCTTACTAAGGGGGTATTCGTTTCCTTTTGCGTATTTTTACTCCAATGTCAATGTTTTATTTCTGTTCGATTTTTCCCTCATTTAATTTACCTTCTCCCACGTGAAAAGTCCTTTCAATATTATTCTCTGTATAGTATTTTTTTTATATTCTTCGATCTCATATAGGCAATATTTTCTTAGAGTTCCCCTTCTCAAATATTTTTGATTTGCTTTATTTCTGCTTTTACTTTTTTATTTCATCAATGCATATTTCTAGAAACTATTTCAACTAACTATTTTTGTTATTCAACTAACCAAAAACTTTTT